>MIQA02001288.1:0-18861 GCA_001887855.2 Sclerospora graminicola | reverse complement strand
TGATTACTTAAGTAATCAATCAGCATACGAGTTTCCTCGTCTGTTTCGTACGCTTGACGTACCTGTCGTACGAGTGACGACGACAGAGCAGTGCAACGTATTGCGATTGCACTGGTTGCCTCGATTACGGACGGTTTCGTCTCGTAATCGGGGCGTCGTGATAGCGCATCCGCTATCACGTTCAACTTTCCCGGTTTGTATTCAACCGTGAAGTTGTATTCAGCAAAGAATGATAGCCAACGTGCCATTCTTTGGGAGATGTGTGGTGAATTCACGGCCGTGCGTAACGACGCATGGTCCGTGTAAACAACAAACGGTCTATCTCCTAAGAGATAGATCCGAAACTTTGCCAGTGCATATTTCATGGCAAGGAGTTCCTTGTCATGCACTGGATAGTTACGCTCGGCTGGGCGCAACTGACGCGATTGATAATAAATCACGCGATCACGATCATCGTGATCACGCTGCATCAAGGCGCAGCCGATGGCGAAATCGCTCGCGTCGCAAACGACGTGAAACGGTCGCTCGTTATCGGCTATTGCCAAGACGGGAGCTTCAGTCAAGCTACGCTTGACTGCATCAAATGCATCTTGGCACTGGGTATCCCAGTGCCATTCGACATATTTCTTAAGTAAAATTGAGAAAGAGGTCGGATTAAACCGGCATAGTTGCACGAATATTTGTGCAAGTATGTCGCCAATCCAAGAAACTTTCGAAGTTCCTTGACGTTGTTTGGCGTAGGCCATTCAACGATCACCCTGATCTTTTCTGGATCGGGGCGTACTCCGTTCTTGCCTACAAAGCAGCCAAGAACGGGTATCTCAGGTGCACCAAATGTGTACTTCTTCAAATTTGCATAGAGCTTGTGCTTGCGCACAAGCTCTAGTACCTGACGTAGATGTTCTTTATGAAGGTCTACATCAGTCTTACCATGTTCAGCCTTACTGTGGATGAACACGTCGTTAAAATAGCTCGGTGCGAATTCTCGCACCGGGCGCAATAGATGTGTGACGCATCTATTGAAAGTGGCAGGGGCATTTCGAAGCCCCTGTGGCATAACAAGCCACTCCCATAGCATACCGCTTGGAGTGCTTACAGCCGTGAGAGAGATATCCTTCTCACGCATGAGGATTTGGTAAAATCCATCCCTCAAATCGAGAGCACTGAACACGGTGCTCCCGCTCATGCCATCTATGATGACATCTTTCCGCGGTATCGGTGTCTGCGCCGGTACCGTGGCTGCGTTCAGCTTATTGAAAGCATGAACGATTCTCCACCCACCGGTGGATTTCTTTACGCAAAAGGTGGGACTGGAGTGCGGTGAGGTTGACTCCCGCACATGTCCCGCCTTGCGACGAGTTTCAAAGAACTCGTCGATTGCTTTTACTTGGTCACGCGGCAATGGCCATTGCCGCGTGACACAGTACTTCGTGCCAGGCGCGAGATCAATCTCGTGCCTAGTTCCCTTATCCTTAGGGAGCTCGCAAGGTACTTCTTCCGGGAATACGTCAGCGTATTCCCAAAGTACCTCGTAGTACGGGGAAGTCGCCTTAAGCGACTCCTAGCTCTGCGCTTCAAAGCGCTGAACTTTGGTTTGGTCGTTGGGAACGAGTTCGTTCCCAATGTTTTCTAATTGCAAAGTGGCTATTCGTTCACGAATATCCACAACCTCATCGGATGCGACAATGACGCAGATCTGTTCGATCTGATCATTTCGCAAGTTCTTTACGAACTTCTTCCAGCTCAAGGCTGGAAGGGCCATTACCTCTGAACTTAAGTTCGGAGGTTGTCAAGTGTGAGAGACTGGGTAGCTAATTCAGTCTCTGTCTGCGTCAAGACGTTGATCGTCTCGACGGACACAGCTGCGAGATCAGACGCACTCGTCTGATCTGTTAGACGGTGATCATCACTCGTGCACAAGGCCTTCTCTTCATGGTGACCACTGTCTACCATGATGCTCGTGCACTCACGACTGCTCTCAGTCGTGGGTTCTTCATTATCGACACGGAAGTCATTTGCTTCCGTGACGGTTTCATTGTTTTCACGGTGGGTGTTTCCCACCGTGTGAAAATTCTCTATACCACGACCGTCATCGGTCGTAGTAGTAACTTCAACACGGGAGTGCTTTGCACCCGTGTTGCACACATTACTGACACGCAACGACTCGTTCGTTGCGTGTGTAAGTCCCTCTGGACTTTGGTCAGCGGGTGTACCATCCGCTGACCTAGTCGGATCAGATCTGGTGGTGCCATCGCTACCCACCAGACTGTCTGACTCTGCGGTTGTATCATTAGATACAGCCGGGTTACTCACAGGGTGATCAGATCCTGTGGGACCGCCGCAGTCGATCGACAGGTTAACCCAGTCGATCGTTGGTTGATGTTTGGACATCCAAGGGATGCCCAAGATCACATCGAACTTGTCGTCAAGATCGAGGACGATGTATTCGTCCTCGAACGACAGTTCGTCTAACTCGAAGCGTGTGCGAATCACACGCTTTGGTATAGTCACGGTTGCACCTGTTGCTAACCGGACTGACAACATGCTTCGTGGAGATTCAATCTCCACGAAGTTCAACGACGTTAGAACCTCAGTTCTAACGAAATTGTTTGACGCTCCTGTGTCAAACAGAGCACGCATGGGGACATCGTTTCCATGCGGCTTAACCTCCAGGGTGATGAGAGGTTTCTCTTCACCCTGCACATGCTGACAGGACATAGTCCCGTCTGGGGCTATTATCCTCACATGCCCGATGTCGGCATGTGAGATAACCCGTCCAGTAGGGCGCCCCGCCCCTACTGGTTGTTGACGTTTTTTGCATCAACAGAGGGTTGCCCCTGTTGATGTCGCTTGCCAGCGGACTGTCCAGTCCGCTGACTGCGTGGCGCCGGACGCGGCGCCATACATTCATGGGCGTAATGGCCCATCTTCGCGCATCGATTGCAGCGAAGGAACTTCTTGTTCTTCGGTTGCCTCGGAGTCGAGGCAACTGCAACCGATAGGTCCATAGGTTCTGGACCTCCTCCGCCCGCGCTCTGGCGCGGGTGTTGGTGTCTCGGGACGAAGTGTGAACTTCGTCTCGATGAGAAATTGTTATTATTAACATGCTGCATTGGCGGCATGTTAAAGTCGAAAGGCGCTTGCGCTTTTCGACTAACCCCAGCATGCGCTGCTGATGACGCATGCTGAATTCCTCTCGGATGCTTTGGTCAATAGCATCCCTCAGAGTCTTTGGGGGAACCCGATAAAGACTCTGTTTGATGGGACCGTCATTCAGTCCCTTCATGAAGGTGGTGACCTGCATGGCAGGGGGCACCGGCTCGTATACAATATTTGATAACAAATATTGTATTTTCTGAGCGTACGCATGTAGGCTCAGCTTGCCCTGCCTGAGTTCCATGAACTCTTCACGGCAGCTAAGCTCCATTTCTGGAGCTTCGAAGTTGAGCTTTAGCTTAGCTTTTAAGTCCTGATACGTCAGGAACGCAGATCCATCAGTGGATCTACGGCTCATCGCCCATACCCTGGCGCGACCGCCTAGGCATGTGGTGGCGAAATAAGCTTGTGAACGCAGGTCCACAATCTTTTGCGCAGAGAGGGCAACTTCCACCTCTGCGAACCACCTACGAAGGGGTTCATCCCCTTCGCCAGTAAAGGGCGGAATCCGCGCCATTACTACTTCAACGCTCGCACTAGGTGCGGGCGCTGGTGTTGCCGCCGCCGTTTGGGAGCGCAATATTGCATTGCGCACCTGGGGGTCGACATTAATTTTCTTGAAACGGGAAACCGTTTCTAAAGCATCTTCCGAGGTTTTACCACGGAGGAGAGTGATGATTTCGGGCCCTATGGTCCGAATCATCTCAATCACAGTGGTCACAGAACTCTGTGACCAGTTAGGGAAATTTTCCCTAACTAAATCTTGCGCGAGCTGACGCTAACGCTCACGATCGCTGGCTGATGCCATGACAGCCAGCGGCTCTTAAACCTTCGTCCCGCTAGTTACCTAGCGGAACGTGTCAACATTGGTCGTTTAGACGGACCACTAAGTGCTACCAGGTATAACCGGGCAACTCTTACGCGGCTTACACTGTTAAATTGCAGTGAGGAAGCGTGCAATTCGAGTAGGACCAAATGTAAATTTGGTCCTCCTTAGTTTACCTTAGATAAACTTTTATACAGACTAATTAATTTATTAATTAATCGTTCACTTAAGTATATATATTAATATATATACCTAAGGCTACTTGCGCGATAGAAGGTAAGTTTAAGAGTGAATATATTATGAGTGGTTTAGAGTTAATAACTTTTATTAAAGCTAAACTAATCATACAAACATGTAGTATAAAGCTGGTCTGAATGATATTTCTATCATTAGATTACTTGTTAGATTCGATAATGATATCAGAATCTGTTCTCAAAGTGGATTATAGCAACTTATAATCCAATATTCACATTTCAGACATTAAGTCTGAAATTGAACTGTGATATTTCTACTTAAATATCACTTATGTAATGGCACCCCATTACAACGTATCTAGCGCTGAGAAAGTCAAATTTTAGAGTAAGATCCTTGGTTACACCGTTAGACAGCAGGAATATTACGCACTCTTAGAGCAAATAAGCGAGTACCTTCTTGCTCGAGGTCGTTGCCAAGTTTTTGCAGTGCTTGCGGTGTTTCGGATCCGTCTGCGCCATTTTGATAGCGCGGACCCGTGGAGTGTCCGACTTTAAAGGCCAAATCTCGAAAACCGCTGAGCCGTTTTGAATAAAACAAAAACACCTCCAATCAGCATGGATTAACAATTCAAAACTTCCAATCTGCTAGTCTCAGACAACCCCTCCCTGCTAAAAATGAATTTTAGAAAATTTATAATTTCTGGACAGAGGAAGTACCGTAAAAGTCGGATCCAGTGGGGCATACAGATCGAGTGGGACACCACCAATCTGTAATGTTGACACCCTACCCACATGTCTAAATCTGCCGAGGTTTAATACCGAATTACTGTACGCTCCACACAAGTAGGTACAGGCCGGAAGTCACGGGCACCCCAATAACCCCAAAAACCTCAAAAATTTTTTTGACTTGATTACGACGAAAAAAAAAGTGGTCCACTGGATCCGACTTTTACGGTACTTCCTCTGTATGGAAAGTAACTGTGCACTATGCTAGAATGAAAAATAAAAATCTCCCGTGTGCACGTTGATTAGTCTGTTTTTAAGCGATTTACGGTGAACATCAAGAGCTATTCCCAGCCAAAAAACTCTCACTGGAGCGCAAGGAACCTTCAAAAGTGTACGTCTAAAAATGGGTCACATTACAAAATCTCCCGCCACGCACCCCATTAAACAGTATTGATAACTACTACTGCAGCACCAGTCGCACCAGATACCTAGCCCCCCCCATGAGCAACTCGGCATCATTGTTTTTTATCTTTCCTTTAGCGTGAGCAGGATGGTCTTGCACGACAATATAGAAGCCGCCGCTAATTATTGCTGCAGTCTGTAATACCTTCATCTACAATTTTATTTTAATTATTAATTACGTCTAATGTTTAATGTTTTCACATAGAAGTTGTAGTTGGCTTGCCATTAGTGTAATATTATACCTATATAACTGGATAATATAAATGGTTGGAGTGAAAATTGCACAGATGTTTCCGTACACTGATCCGATTCGTGAGCACAATACATAATCATACGGAGGAAGTATTAGAATGGCTGCGCTATCTCACGTAGTGACAATTATTGCCGATTATTGTGAGCAAAATGGATGGTTCTCTTACATTAATGCTAGCATTTCACGTCGCCAGTTGCAAATGTCGTCATGTAGTACACATTAAATAAAAAACGGGCTTGTCCGGAGATCGTTTCTTATTTTCGGGATATGGGACCGTCCCGTGATATTTTGTAAGAACGCTCCTAAGACGAGCTGAGCCGAAAGTGAATGCGAACTTAATGGGCAACAGCTTGATCAATCGTTTTTCCAAATTCCGCTTCCATCTACCGCGTAGTCTTCCCGCCTACTTGAGTGGTGCATTTGTGTTATCTGCTCAAATGTGTGATATATACTTTGTGTGGGAATCGAGCCCACGACCTCCCTTTGCGGGGGATCTTCCACTGATCTACCAAAGTGGGGGGTCAATTATAAAAGAAAAAAAGGAGTACAAACCAGGAGGCCCCGAGTGGAGTTAACCTTCGACAAGGCGACAACCCTGCTAGCCGCACCGCGTCCGGTACGACCCCCCCAATACACCCTCCTGGGTGGTCACTTGGGCACTGACCTTATTTAACTTAACATCAAAATTTTATAGCCAATCCATTTCTGCGTTTCGTAATTAATGTTTTTACGAAATCAATCATTTTTATTTTTAATTTACCGGTACAACATTTTACAATAACTACCAAGTGGATGCTGAGGTTGTTTGTGCGGATTTTTGGGTAGGGTGCGCTCTAGGCTAGCTCCGTGTAAATAAAGATTTTTCACACGGGCTCGCCATCACGATCAATATTAAGAGCTCACTTTTCGCCCAATACGTTGAGTCGCCGCACACACGCGATCGTAAAACAGTAGCAAGCGGAGGAGCGGTTGCGAATGAATCAAAGCAAAAACAAATTATCGAGTTTACCGTCTTCAGCTTAATTCCAAGGGAATCATAGTGACGATTCAGATGAGTGGGAGGGCGAAGATGCTTCAACAGATGAGTACACTGGACAGGACCTCATGCGCATCAATGGTAACAATGAGGAGGAAGTGGAGATATGCGAAGAAGATGATGAAGCTCAAATATATGGTCGGCGCGATCTTGTTGATGTCGCAAATTTCCACTGAAACAACGGAAACCACGTGATATTCCCAGCGAGAATGAAAACCTGTTAGTGTCTCCAAATCCACTAGTCCACAACGTGAAACGTAACGAAATAGTCTAATTTCACAGAAAATAGTAGTGCACAGACCCGCTCGTGCAGTTATTGTTTCGTGCGCCTGCAGGGTCCAGCTGTCGGTTAGTACAGCGGACCGAGAGGAAGACAAAGGTGACGTAAAGTCAGTATTATTCGGTAAAAGTAAAAGTAGTTTAAATAAGTAAAAGTTTAAAATCTACACTCACACAATTGTAATTTCACCTTGATAGCTCACTGTCATGCGAATAAAGCCATAGTAAATCCCAACACCCCTTCCGAGTCTGTCGGGATCATATCTCACACAAAAATCCTTACGTAAAGGTAAATCTCATCCACCATATGCACTTCGAAAAAAAATCATCTTTATCCCACATGCTTCGTACTTGCCGCACTCGCCTCACTTTGGAGCCGCTTTATTGCGGCTTGATTGTCAAATTTGTTTTAAGACAATTGGTGTCTTAGTTTCCATGCCAATCTCTTCAAATAACATACGAACTCCAAGGGCTTCATTGCCGCCAACTGCAGCCGCCACAAACTCTGCCCCAGCTGTAGACAACGCCACTGTTCCTTGTTTCTTGCACATCCACCCTGCAATTATTCCATTCACAAAGATAACCTTTGCGCTCATACTTTTCTATCCACTTTATCAGCGGCAAAGTCAGCTTCGCTATATCAAATAATCCTTAACAGCAAATTTTCGAGACCATCGTGTGCCAAGCTCAACTTCAAATGTTTTGTGCCCTTTAAATATCTAGCCACACGCTTTGTCACATTATAGTCCATAAGTGTAGGTGGATATGTGCGGCATGTAGCTCTGTGTACCGCGAATGATATCGGGTCTTGTGCATCGAAATAAACTACTCGCTAATGCTTGAAAAGCTATGATCGTGGGTGCATTTCCATTCGCTTTGTCCGGGAGTAATTCGTTCATGCTTTCATCCATTTCCATGCTTGCAATGGTCGTTCGAACAGGGAGTTAATTCTTAACCCATGTTTTCCAGCATTTCCTCGATAGTCAGTTCCTGGTCAATCTTGTACCTACGATTCGAATCTCCTTCGAGCCTCATACAAAGGAACTTCTCGACGTCTCCAGGATTTTTAGCTCCATTATTTTCATATCGTTAAAAAAATTCTCCACCAGAGTTTCACACGTCGCCGTTACTAGTAAGTCATCTACATATACGCCTACCAACGTAATTCCATCGTTACTTGTGCGGACAAAGATGCATGTTTCCGTCAAACATTGAAAGTAATCCATTCTAATCATAGTTTCCTGCTTGTTTGAGTTCGTAGAGTTTTTTCTCCAACTTCAGTGCAACATCTGTGGTACAATTTACTCCAAACCTTTTCAGGTTTTAGTTCGACATCACCATTCTTTGTGGTATTTGCAGGTGTATCTCACAATCATTTTCGGTATCCGCCTTGGGATACGCACTTGGCACGTCGCCATGTCTAGCAGGAACTCTCCAAATCAACGACGTAATCAGGATTGTCTTCTCATTGTTCAGTTCCATAACCGTGGAGAATGTAAAAAAGTAGTCCTCCCCAAACACCTTTTGATCTCCACGCACCACAAGTCTCGCTTTGTGCCGTTCCATAGTCCCATCCGCCCTTAATTTGGTCTTATTGACCCTAATGGATTTTTGCCTTCGACCCTGTTAATTAACTTCCACGCTCCTAGCTCTTCTAGCGAACGAATTTCAGCTAGTTCCACTAGCGTCCACTTGTCCTCCTGCGTGCTTTTGTTTAGTTCTTTGGATCTAGAATTGCTGCAACCTTTTCATTCTTTCCTTCCTCCGCATTCATCACCGCAAACGCGAACATAACACTCTTGTCCATCACTCGAAATGTCTTGAGACCCGGAGGAACGGGTATGTTCGTTATGCTTTCCGACATCTCCTTCGATGTCGTACTCGCCTTGTTTTTGCCTTTTGCAGTCCCGCCAACCTCTTTTCCTCCAGGGCCACCACCTTCATTGTCTTCTTGTTCCAATCTCGCGGATTTCCGTAGACTGCTCCTTGATTGTCGGTTTTCCTGGTCCCGCTGGGTTCAATCCTTGTCCTAGCATGTCCAGAATCCGTACTTCCAACATTTTTCGGTTGCGAGTCTTGAAAGTCGCAATTTCTTTCCGTTTCTTCATTCTCAAGCGTGCGTGTGATCATATCACTTAAGCGCTCATCCAATGTTTCAATGTTGCTAACATGTCGGGTGGTCATTACCATAACAAAATCACCTTGTATACCTTAATTTGATCGTCCTTTCCGAGTATAAGTGCCCTCTCGGCGAGGATTTCTTTCTCGGGTCCCTCTATGTCATACGAGGGACCCAAAATCTACGATATATCTCCAACTTGTTTTTTCGTTAACACTTCTATAGGCGACACCCTTCCAGGGTTTGCTCTGGTTGAGCTGCGGTTGGATATATAGGTGGCATCCTTAGCCGCTTCCGTCCAGTAGGTCAAAGGCACTCCTGACCCGAAGATCATGCACCGAACCATGTTGAATACGGTTCAGTTCATTCTCTCAGCCTGCCGTTGAGGCAGGAGTCCCTGCCTCCGTTATCTGCCGGCACCTGTCCTTTTGCACAAGAGTTCGACGTTCTTGAACTCCTCGCCTCCGTCGCTCCGGATTACAATATCCGAATTCATTCTCAAACCAAGCCAAAAAGTGCTCGAACATTTTTGCTGCTTTGTCCTTTGTAAGCGCCGCAAATACGCGCACATAATTTAAAAAATGATCGACAAACACCACCAAAAACCGGTTTCCACGCATGTAGCGCGAAGCTATGGAACCTTTCAAATCACTGCAGATAACTCCCCCGAATCGATCAATAGGAGAATTCATCCCAGAATTTTTCTTGGGCTGCTTGGAGCGCGACCCTTTGCATATTTCACACGTCAAGCTGTTTGGACGTGTACAGTATGTTGGAATTTAGGCGCGCTTTTCGATGATGGCAATAAGGATGAATTTTCCAGCTTACAAAATAACAGTCGCGTACTTTACACAAAATTCATGTTAAGTCAATTTTCTTTTAAACA
Source organism: Sclerospora graminicola (assembly GCA_001887855.2). Taxonomy (NCBI): domain Eukaryota; phylum Oomycota; class Peronosporomycetes; order Peronosporales; family Peronosporaceae; genus Sclerospora; species Sclerospora graminicola. The sequence goes on along the minus strand of MIQA02001288.1, from coordinate 8,924 downwards.
TTACATAATACACTTTTCATTTCTCACTAAAGAGGAGAAAGCGACTTTCTGACTAGGCACTTCCTACTAAACTGGTACTAACACACCAGTATACTGCGATACGTATAACTGCATACACGCCCACTGATAACACTAGCCGGTTGTCAGCAGGGCCTCAAGCACGCGTATATTTTCCAACAGGTTATGAGCCCAAGGTACACGGGGCTCAAGTTCGGGAAGTAACTGTTTTTTCTCTCGCTGTGGAATCGTAACCTCGGACTAATCGTCGAGATTTGTGAAAAGTCCCCTGTTTGAGAGGGTCAAAACTCTAGAGCGTGACGAAATAAGTTTTTGTTTTTCGAGCTCACGTATAATTTTCTCGTTTCGTTTTTTGTGGATTGGTAGTTTGTGGCTGGTTTAATTCACGTAGTATTACGTTTGGTTTACGAATAGAGGAAGTCAAGATGGATGCTGTGGATACAAATGTGGACGTTCTAGTTGAGCGGTTGGTGCTCTTGGTCCTAAGACCAATAATTCGCCCAATAGATCTCCTAAATCGGACCAGTCTTCACCAAGATTCTCTCCTGCTTCTCTTTCACCGGCCGATATGGAAGCAAGTCAGCCTTTGGTCGATGAATCAGTTACACCTCACCTGCACTGCCTGGTTCTTCCCTGATTCTGAAACCAAGTCCAACACCGCCGGGTTCAGTAACCCACAAACGGAATATTAATCCCAACGTAGGCCGATTCCTGCAAAGCGTCATCGTCTATCCATTCCCGATTCCGATGATGTTTCAACTGAATTGGACGAACGGATACGGACCGCTATTTGGCCAAGTCGCGGAGCACCGGTCGGCGGATTTCGGCAACAAGTCCAGCGAAACCGACATCCTTAAACCAAGTAATTGACTTGCCAATTTCGGACGACGACAAAACAGATGAACTAGAACAGAAGCGACCTGCCCCTGCAAAATCAAGTGGTCTCTCGACAGCTTATGTCCCATCGCCCGGCCTGCTAATTTTACTGGTGTCTTTATCCCAGTTTACGTTTGGCCGTAGAACAGGATGATTACAGTTACGATCCGAGCAAGAAGTTCATTGACCTGTATGTCATCTCAACGACCGAACCGGTGGCAGCACAACTTGAGTCCCATAAGCCATGGGGTGCTCGTCAAGTATGGGATCTAACTCCGATGGTCCTGCGAATCAAGAAGAAAATTGTTCCTCAAGATTTCTCTCGCCCCGGCAAGTGGAATTTTCCGCTTAAGTCACCGGCGCATCCGCCGGATCAGTGGAATCCAGGTTTAATCACGGCGAATGCTGTACGGATTATGCTTGACTCGAAACTTTGGGAGGTTCTTTTGACTCCCATGCTTGGGTTAGGTTTCCCCGATCGCCCATGGTTTCACGCACTCCTGTCATGTTTGGACCGATTCTGCAAATAACATGGAGAAGCGATTTGGGAATCCACCCATCAGCTTCCTATCTCCAAATAGATGCGCAAGGACCATTGATTGGAGGAATATTTCCATGGCCGCCAAGGTCGCTTTGGCTGCGATTTGCTATTTTGTGGTGGACGGTATACAGATCCATGAATGTGGCATGGATGTTTTCCTGCTTCCTCCAGTGTTGCACCTGCCTGTTTACCGGGGAGAGGCAAAAGGGGCATCGCTGGATGCGGGAGATTGGTTTCCTGGGTATGGTTACCCGAACCCGTTCGGCTCGTTGCAGGACGCCTTGACCATAGTTGACCGTCAAGATCCTTGGCGAAACCAATGTTGCCAGGATCCTTTGAATCATCCGGGACTCCAGATTCCTCGTCTGCGTACAAAGTATGGCCCATAATCATCGCGATAATCGGTTTCATTTCATTTCTTTCTTAATCCGTTAATATGTCGCGATAACCATTTGCTTGTCTTCCTCATACTTCCATGTTCGTAATCATATCTCCAGGTTCCCCATCTTATGTTCATTCCTCCCATCCAGTTGTTCCATATGCATGTACATATTATTTTTACGAAATATATGTATGTTCATCGACTCCGAACCAGCTAACTTCAACTAATTCAACTCAGTCGGATTGGTTTCGTTAGCTGATCCGTAGAAAATATGCCGATTTAGGCTACTGTGATGCCTGGTTGCCTTCTTCATGAGTTTGTATAACTTCGAATCGTTAGGCTCCCCCGATCACGTTCAAACTCTCGCACTAAAGCTCCACGATTGAGATCTCGTTTATCCACCCAGGTCGGATCGTCATAACCATTCCTCTCGACGACCAGGAATTCACGATGGGTTCGGCCAAATCGGGTGTTTTTGACCGATCGGGTATCTAAAATCTTCTCAACTTCGAATTCATCCTGATCCAGCACTCTCCCAAATGTCTTCTGGTAAAAGAGCCTTGTCGAAATCAAACCTTGGCTGATTCTCGACTGATAACCGGATTTTGGGACGATCAGGAACCTCCCTGACCAGCTTCAGTTTCGACAAATGAACAATAGGAAAAAATTCCATAATCGGTGCCTGCGGTGATCAGCTGGGTGACATGCTTGCCGATCAGCTCGGAAACACGGAAAGGTTCATGCCACATGTGCGCTAGTTTCTTGGCATATCGTTCTTTTAGCCGATCCAAGTAAAGCCAGGCCCTTGATCCCGGTTCAATATTATGCGGATCGGCCTGATCGTTATTCCGGTCGGCTCTTTCTTGGGTCGCTCTCCGGAGTCGTTCATTGACCTGCTCTCGCGCGTGTTGATAGTGGCGTTGGTGTCCCATACGCCACCGACGGGCCTCGCGGTCACGACTTCTGGTATATTCTATGGGAATCGCAGATTCAATAGTTAATCGTGGGTCCCAACCATATACCAAATAATAGGGGTGGCGCCCCTGACGCGATCGAAGGAAAAATTTAACGCAAACACCAGTCTTTCCGCATATTCGTCCCAATCTTGTTGGTCGGAATCAGCAACATACATTTTTATAGCTCTGGCCAGCGTCTGTACCATCCGTTCGGCTTTCCATCGCTTGCGGCCGGTAAGCCATGATCGCACTATGTTTCTGACCAAGCGTCTGATTAAACGATCGGAAAACTTTGGCCATAAACCCGGTCCACGATCATGTCTGATTATTGGCACCAAATCGCCTGAAAACACATTCTTCATAACTACGGGCGACTTGCTGGGCTGTTCGAGTAGACCCAGCTTTGGCGATTACCAGACCGGTAAATAAATCGGTCCAGATCAGCAGTTCAGTATTGCCCTTGAGGGATTTCGGCAGGTATGGGATATGATCCATCGCTATTACTTGAAAGGGGTAGGTTGCCTGGATGTTTCCGGGCGATCTACCTCGAATAATCGGCATACCTTTCCCGGTTTCGCTATCCATACAAGTGCCAACAAACTTTTGGATACTTCGATACAGACCTCTGAAGAGAAAATTTTTACGGATTCTGTGGTACGTCCTGCCGACACCTTGATGACCATCCTCCAAACTGACATGATAGTGGTGCAAAATATCGGCTTGCAAGGTCTCCGGAATCACCAATTTCGCCAATCAATCGAGATTCGCATCAACATGAGAATAACAGAAAAGCAAGTTAATTTCATCCATCGCATAGTTGGAAGCGATCTTAGCACAAGTCTTCGCTTTGTTTTGGCTCAATTTTTCAAGATCACCACTCAAGAAACGGATGCCTCAAGGTCTCAAGAAAGCGCCTCAAATATATCAGAGGGTCATTGACAACGCGTTATGGACGATGGTCCGACGTATTAAACAAAAGATATACCATGCATTATGGTAGACTATAATGAGGCGGAGATAGAAGAAGCGAAGAAGTCGCATAATCTACCGCAAGAAGAAACAGATTTGTGTCTGACAGAAGATGTATTTAATATAGGAGAGGCAGAGCGTTCATCAGTGAGACCGGTTATCGGACGGTGATCATATATCGATGATGTAACGTTTGAAGCAAATACTTGGGGCGGCTTGTGTATGGTGTTGAACTACTTGTTGGAATCGTTCAAATATTGGAGAATTACAACATTAGTCTTCCTAAGAGTTCTTTTGGGAAGAAAAGTGTGGAATTTCTTGGACATACGATCTCGCGACAAGGAATTTCAGCAGCCCTAAGGAATTTGGAGTCAGTGCTTTTAATGCCATCCCTTAAAACTATCAAAGGGGTACAACGATTCTTGGGCAGCCTGATCTACAATCATCGTTTTGACAACTTTGCCACATTTGCTGTCGCACTTTATGAGCTTACGGACCTAAAGTTGCGGGACGGTACTCAATTCTCTCAGGCAAGAAAAACGTTTGAGATACTGAAGCAACGTCTAGTAGAAGCACCTTTGTTACGATATTTATAAAGAAACAAGCCATTGACAGTCGCAATTTACACGAATCAGTGGGCTTTTGGAGCAACGGTGTGTCAGGACCATGACGAGGTTTTGCATCCAGTACGCTTCGTAAATTAAATCATTTAAATATGCAGAAACAAGATATACAGGGGCAGAAAAATAAGTTTTAGCTTATCAACGGATATAGACCTGGAGGGCGCTTTCCATCTTCACGAGCTGGGGCAGTTCTTTCGGACGGATAAGGTGCTGAAGATAACACGGCCGAAGATCCTAGGCGGATTGAAAGGTTCCGTCTCTCCCCCAACTCTCTCAGACGGCCACGTGTCCCTTATTAGAGGACTATCGATCAACTCAAACAAGCTGGCATTAACACCGGCGTGTTCGATCCGAACGAGCTGTTTGATCTGAAGGTGGACAAGTTGAAGGAGGCATCCAGCGCACTGCACGGCCGCTTGGTACCGCTAGTGGGCTGTTCGCGGCCGTCGAAGAAGATGACAGCCACGACTGGAGTGGCGCCGTCCACGCCGCCGGCAGCAACCAGACCAGCCGGGATACACTCGGGTTCTTCTCAGTACGAGCCTGCCCTTTCGGAAGTGGACTAATCCGACTCATCAGTGGGTATCACCCGTATGACGCTTGGCCCAAGGGGAGCAGCGTGTGTGGCGACGGCCATGAGACTTGGAGGACGTGAGGATCCGGATACGCCCGAGCGGAAGAAAGCCATCCAGTATAGAGTACATGCTCGGACGGCGACGGCGGATCCAGAACCGAAGGAGGAAGACGCGGATGGGCGGATCAAAAAGGAATGTCGATCTGGCAGCCCAGCCTCCCCCCAAGCCGCCCCTCAAGCCGCACCCCCGGAGATCCTTCAAGTGCCGGATCACCTGCATAACATGTTTTCGGCGATGATGGAACGATACTTGGAAGAGCAGCGTCGGCTGAGTGCCAGCCGCGGCAGTCCGAAGTCACCGGACCAGCCCGCTCGTCGTGGAAGTCAGGCGTCCGATCCAGTCCAGGACTATGCGAGGGAGCCGAGTGACGAAGACATGGAGTCGGTGCAGTTCAAGCAGAGTGAACCCCATGCCGCCCCGCCGAGCCGTCAGATAGGTCGCCGGACCGGACGTCGGCCAACGAATAGGAAGATGTCTCTTAGCGACGTGGATATGGAATCCGTCAAGTCGTCAACTATCACTACGATCCGGATGACCTGGACCTGGGGATGGCTCGCCGAGCCCACATGGCCTCGTCCCAAGCGTTTGATTCGGATTCGGGAGCGATTACGAGGGTGCGAATGTCTACCACCCGTCCGAGCTAAAGGATTTCACTGGACGAGACACGGACGAGGACCAAGCCCGAGGATGGCTGAGCAAGACGAAGTCGGCATTTCTCAGAGACCGGACGTCGGACTATGAGAAGTGCCTGATCTTTAGAGATTTGATGAAAGGTCCAGCGAAAAACTGGATCCAACAGCTCATCCAGGAAGTCCGAGTTAGTTGGAAGGGATTGGCCGATGCGTTCGAGAACAATACTGTGAATCTGGAACGTCGGCGGCGCGTCAATATTTTCACACCAAGAAGCGGGCGGATGAGACCCCCCTGGAGTATCTCCATCGCTTAAATGTCGCTGGCATGAGGGCGAATATCCCGGTTAGAGAAGATGCCAGCCGGTCGGAAGCCGCTCGTGGACATGTGGAACATTTTATCAGCACGTTGGACGATCAGGAGTTGGCGGACCAGCTGTCGTTACTGCGATTGAAGAACACCACGAAGATGGAATCGACGCCGCACACCTACCTAAGAGCGAAGAAGCGAGGCCCCAAGGCGGCAGTTGGAACCGGTCGTTTCAAGTCCCGTTTTAACACGGATCAAGGAAGCCGGCCGCCATCTACCAGGACGGCCCGAGCCGTCCGCATGGTGACCCGAGAGTCAGACGCGGCCAGCTCGGAAGAAGAGTATCAGCGATCTGGGGCGAGTCCGAAGAGGAGCAGTACCGGTACCTGTTCTCGGCAGAAGCCAGTCAGCCATCCAGGCTGCCAGCTGGTCCCAGCCAGCCGAAGGTTATTCCGGCTCGAACTGACCAGGATTACCCCAGTCGCAAATGTACGCACTGTGGGTCCATCAAGCATGACGACCGGAGCTGTTGGAAGCGGCTGACCTGCAAGAAGTGCGAAAGGAAGGGATATCCGGCGGAACACTGCCTGTTTACTTTGTAAGACTTGCGGGGAGGTGCACGAGGCAGGACTGTGCCCAGTTGAAGAATTCTACAACCAGATGAAGAAGTGGTACGTCCCGACCAAGCATGCTGGAATGTTGCCGCCCGGGGTGGAAAAGATGTTAAACTAGATCGCTCGCCAGGTTGGAATCTGGTTCGAGCCAAGCGGTCTGGTGTTAGTATCTATGCATATGTCCGTAAGGAGGATAATCAAGAAGCAAAGCAAAGCCTAGCCGACAATACATGTAAGTTTGACGATTACGTCATCCGGTCCCCGGGCAGCATGGCTGACCCCTTCCTGGTGAGCAGTATACGGACGGATGAGTATTCTCGGTCTGAAGTGCATATGGAATTGAACCTGTTACCCGGCGAGTCGCGAGGTTATTGGATATATCATTCGCCGGATAAATGGTTCAAGCAGGCCAAGGCGGATGGCAAAATCAATAACCAGAAGGCTACCATGCTGTTCGACTCTGGCGCGGAAGTGTCTATCGTGGACACCACCTTTGCTCGTAAGGTGGGGTGTGAGATAGACGAGACGAAGTGGCAGGAATGTATCGGCATTGGAGAAAGTTCATACATGACCCAAGGAAGGACAAGAGTTAAGATTACGTTGGCTGGGTCTTTGGTGTATTACTTTACCGCCTGGGTAGGCAAGCTGGCTGGGCAGGATGCAATTCTGGGTATGGACTTTATGGTCCCAGCCGGCATACGATTGGATTTATCGCATGGAACATTGACGTTGCCGGATGAGGTACAGATCCAGCTGGCCGGTCGGCGGCCCTTATATGGTGCCCACGTCCAGTTCCTCAAGTTAGGTCAGTTTGTAACGGTGCCAGTGGGAAAAGCGGTGGAAGTAATGGTACGACCACACGACAGGCGGCGTAAGTTATGGCTGACTAGGGGCGAGTGTTGGGTACCCTCGTTTGTCAAATGGGATGGTCATCTCAATTGCATATGTGTGACCAATATCTCGGAAAGGCCCCTCACCTTGCATGAAGACGTAATCATTGGAATGTGGCTGGCCGAGGACAAGGTGCCCCGCCGGCCGGGCTATGTCACTATTGGCTCAAGACGCTATATCGAGTGGCAAAACCTGGCCTTTCAGGCAACCACCGATTTGGTCAGCGAAGAGGAAGAATTGGAAGAGGACCAGATGCCGATGGTGGCTAAACCCGAGTACCGGACCCCCTCTAAGATATTGACGCGGAGCCGGCCGTCGCCGGATCTGGCTGAACGTATTGGCCGAAACTATGCCCCGATCTCTGAACTGGTTTTGCCCACCCAGAGGAAGACGGACGAACGACGGAATCGGGAGAAAGGACAAAGCAAAAATACATATGCGGTCACCCCCGATGGCGGATGGTTTGATGACCGAGGTGAAGGCGGATCGACCCAGCCGGCCGATCAGGATTCGGAAATAGTCGAAGGCGGATCGATCCAGCCGGCCGATCAGGATTCGGAAATAGCCGAAGGCGGATCGACCCAGCCGGCCGATCAGGATTCGGAAATAGTCGAAGGCGGATCGACCCAGCCGGCCGATCAGGATTCGGAAATAGCCGAAGGCAGATCGACCCAGCCGGCCGACCGGAATTCGGAAATAGCCGAAGGCAGATCGACCCAGCCGGCTGGTCAGGATTCGGAAATAGCCGAAGGCGGATCGACCCAGCCGGCCGATCAGGATCCCGAATTAGTCAAAGCTGACCAAGTCTGCATTCATGAAGGGGGCGAGCTATATGTTGAAGGCATGGAGGATCAGTGGCGGTGCTACCTGATGCCCCCCGGCGGTTACTACTGACGATCTGCAAGTGGGAGACCGAGACCCGGATGTGAGCACCCCGGAAGAGATCAGCAGGCTGAAGGATATCATATGGAAACGGAAGCATCTGGTGATCGGACCAGGGAACGCACTTCCTCCGGCCGCCCATGGGGCGGTATGCGACATTGATGTGGGAAACGCTAAGCCGTTTGCACAAAGATGCCGACGAGTCGCCCCCCCAGTATCGGGAAAAGCTGTCAGAGCTTATCGAGGGATTGCTGGCCACCAAGATAATTCAGCCGTCGACCTCGCCATGGGCTTCGCCCATTGTAATCATTATCAAGAAGAATGGGGTGGATATAAGGCTGGGTATTGACTACCGGCTGGTGAACCGGCTGACTAAACTGATGGTTTACCCGATGCCGTTGATAAACAACCTGCTGGGGGAATTGGATAAAGTTTTGTGGTATTGCTCATTGGACATGGACAGTGGGTTCTGGGTGGTCTCGATGACCGATCGTGCACGGGAGATCTCTGCGTTCGTGACGCCCTTCGGGTTGTTCGAGTGGAACCGGTTCCGTTTGGCCTAAAGAATACTTCGCAGATTTATTAACGGCTGATAGAT
>MIQA02001287.1:0-14275 GCA_001887855.2 Sclerospora graminicola | reverse complement strand
AGCTTGATGCGCTTTAGATCGAGCTCAAAAGCCGTATACAATCGTCGAAAAAAGCGAATGTGTGGGTTCCTAGCCAGTTGATATTCCTGTCGTTCCTTTAGCTTGAGGTGCTCAAGTTCATCATCCCTTGATCTGTCAGTCCTTCGAGAATAAACATGCGCACTTCGGTATCGAAAAATTCAATCCCAGTAATGACATCCACGTTTCCGTGTTCACACTCTTCTTTCTCCTTCTCGCTCAATTGATACAATGACAAGGAGGAAGAAGAAACATGAGGCAACGACTTCATGTTGATGCTTCTCATGGCTTTTGTGACGTCAGTAAGATGTGATGAGAACGACTCGAGAGAAGTGCAAGCCATTTGTTGGTTTGAGCAACGTCTCGGCTTGATTCTCGTTTTCTGAAGTCAAATGGATTGGAAATTGGAGCGCGACTTGGATACTCAGCGACGCACCCGTCGAGATATACGCACCAGGCTCGAAACGAGCTTTTTTTAGTGAAATGGAGTCACGAATGGATGCTAAATCGCTGCGTTCGCTTTTCGTGGCCATATTTCGAGCATTGACTCGCTGTTTCGTTGCAATGAAAGGAACCATGGTTTTTCTGTCCAAGACACGTGTGCAGAGGAAAACAAGTGAAATTCTGAAAATTTTTGGCGAGAAAACGGAAGGATGTCTCCCAGAAAATCGGTCAAGTCGGTGACTTCTGAAAGTGGAAATACAGCTTGAAGGCTTATAGATGCAGCCTATCAAGCTGCCCGAACGGTCTATCGTGAGCGTGTGTACGCGCTTATGTGTAGCAAAAGTTCATCTGGACTATTGTCGCTATATTTTTCGATAATACAACTCGGGTATTTGATCGACGAATACTTGCAGTGGCAAAAAGACGAATGACGCCGGACATTGTTGATTACGTGCTTCTGAGATGTTGAAAGACGTCGACCTTCAGTTTTATGACTCAAACCTGGAACAATGCAATGTGTGCAAGCGCTCGAATTAGCAGTGTGTAATCACTTTGCCGCAGCGGCGATTTATTGTGATCTAAATGGAGTTAAAAAATTCACGTAGATCGACTCAAACTGGAATGCAGCAGCATTGTGAATCTGTCGAAGAGCGCTGCAAGGTCGTCCGTCATTCCAGCTAACGAGACGTTCTTATTGCTCGCCATCTTAGCGTCGTTGTCGATGTCGCTTTACGCTTCCAGTGTGATGAGTACAGAAGCTACTACTCACATTAATCGGGAAGAAGTACTGTATTCACAACATGGCGCAACTCCAGATTTTGGTTAATCTCAACAAGGTGCTACTCCAGATTTTGTTTAATGTGGATATATTACGAGACTGATGAACGCATTCATGAACGCCCATTAGCAACCCCATAGAAACAACAACAGAAACAGAAAGCAGCAAAAAATACGCATTATTGATCGCATGGTGAATCGAAACGCAGACGATGAAAATTTCAAGTTCTGAGAGATGCAAGTAATCTGATCGGTTCTGGAGATGGTTTGCTTGCGTCGACGTGCACCAGCTTCAGTTCAGGTTTTGAAGCCTTTAGCTGCGAAGCTCTATCGATGTTCAGATCGAAATTTCGCTGAACAAGTTCGGCTGTTGTGTCCATACTGTTCGCAAAAGCCGCATTTGTTCGAAAGTCTACTCGAACCAACAACGTATTCATATCCAGACGGGTTCCTCTGCGTTGACTTTACTTTGGCATTTGTTGAGCCGGCTGGCCTACCTTTTCCTTGAATTTGTGATGGCTCGCCAACAGATATACTTGGACCTCTCGTCACGATTAATCGAACTTGCTCTCTCAAGTCGATCTTCGTGTGCGTTGGAGCTGTTTTTAAATACTCTTGCAGCACTGGGATCGGGTTGATATGGTCGTGAAGAACTTGATTGCTATGGAACTCGCTTGTGAAAAGGGGTCGAAGATGCCACTGCGGGTTTAAGTCGGAGAGTTGAAGCTTTTGGAAATTTTGTTTTAGGTGCGTGAGAAAGTGGGCACACGAAAGGCCCATCGTTGTAGTGAATCTATGTGTGCATTCACCACCATCATGTTTTTGAAAGTGTTCATTCACTTGACGGAGCGCGAAGCCTGAGACTTTGTTGGCGACATCTGTATATACCAAGTCTTCGACAAAGAAATAACGTTTCAAGGAGTCATCTGAGTGCGCTTTTTGAAGTTCGTGAATCTGGTGCTCAATTGCCAGGTTAGATTCCTGGAAAAGGCTCAGCAAATCTCCGACTGATGAAGACAGGAACTTTTTGAGGAAGGCATTGCTCGACTCCGCTCTCGAAGTTGTCAAGCTGCCGAAGTGCAACGATTTTCCGACCCATGCGTCCGCTAATTTTTCTTTGTGGATTAGCCAAGTTGACTGGAGATAGTTGACAACTGCACGTTTGTCATTGAAATCCGTTTTCACTCGATCCAGCAGGCGTTCAAGGCTTCTTCTGTAACCTGATTATACAGTTTTTTCCAAGCATCCATAAGGTGATTCCACCGGCTTCCTTCAGTAAAATACTTTTTTACATTTTTGAACAACGTTTTTGTTTACGTGTCACTTTCATAGAATCCGATTAGCGTGCGGAAAAATATTAGCTGAAGCTGCCAAAAGAGCTGCCTCATTGTCACTGACGAGAACAGTGGGACCGTTTTGGCCCTTTAGCAGACTTTGAACAGCCTGGAGCGCCCACTCGTAATCTGCCGTCTCTTCCCGCTTTAGGAGGATCAAGCATCCCATAAATGACTTGTAAGTCGGGGTGAGGCCAGTGCACACGAGCAATGGGCAACCAAACTTGTTTGTCTTGTACGTGCAGTCGAACTGCAAGACAGCGTGGAATTGGCGTAAAAGATCTACTGACTTCGGGTGCGCAAACAACAGATGTGAAATGCTGCTCGTTTCGTCACATCTGTATTGGAAATGGTACCCATTGGCTTGAATCTCATCGAATAGTGCCTGTACAGTACTTCTCCCATTCAAAAAGAGTCGTTTGTTTCGTTGTTTCTCGTTGTAGATATCCTGTTGTACGCCTCGAAAGTCTTCATACTCCTGCCGCAAAAACGCAAGCTGCGCCCGAGGTTTTACACCCGCTGCTTCTAATCGACCCCTTTGCTTCCTTTGTTCCTGGGACAGACGGCGGGCGAATGCATGCACTCGAATATCTTGGCTAAGGTCATGATTGTGTCTTCCTTCGCTGCGCACGAAACGCCATTTGTTGTCTACTCCTCGCTTTCCAAAAAGGCGAAGTCCACAACCAGTTTTTTTCGTTTTTGTGCTTCGTTTGGTAGCTGTCGAGACGTGATACCCTCGTCGATCACAACAGATCACGATAGATCCCTTTTTGTTACACGAACGAAGAAATCGAAGCGAAAAACTGGCATCCAATGCTTGAGTTTGTAGAGAATTGTAGAGATCTCTTGACGAGTCAAATTCCGTATTCAGCCAATCTACGGAAGCAACTGATACGGAGCGCCAGTCGGATCCTGAAAAATCGATATCGTACCCTTGGAGTGCAACTTCACCAGCACAAACCCGGTCGCGTTGCGGGTTTGCTAATTCCTTCCGACCGGAATAGGCCATTGGTGCGGAATCATCGCATGGCTTCCCTTCTATCGCATTGTGCGTGGTGTTGAGCTTCATTTTGGTAGATTGTGTAAACGCCGTAAAATTTGGTGCAAAGTACTGTTACTTTATTTTAGAAATAGAAATGCTGAATCCTTTTTTTGTAACTGGGGGTCAACGTATCAATTCGAGGGGGTCAGAATAATGTTTCCCAAATTTATTCGATCGTAGTTACCAAACAAACTCTCCACAACACATCGCCACAGCGCAAATGCGCAAGTTTCTTCTGCAAGATCCGTCAAATGCAAGGTGGATTGCCGCTCAGGAAGCTCGAGCACGGACCAGCACCGTAAATGCACGGATTCGACTGCAGGCATTTCTTGAGCTTAGCTTGCAATCAAGATCCATCGATCTTCAAAAGACACAAGAACGAATTGAACACATGCACAACTTACGATTTTGTGCTACAATAATAAACGAGATGTTGGACACTGCCCTAGATTCTATTTCCCCAACAACGAAGAACGCTCGTATTGATGGTCGTGCTACAGCGAAGACCGCACCAACTTGACGTGGAAAACGCGAGCTGCATCGGTGTTTTATTTTCTTCATCCGGCATTGGCCAACATGGACTCTGAAGTAACATGCAGTGTGCTTGGAATCAAGCATTCAACATTCACCAATTGGATCTCCAAATCAACATAATATCCTAAATGGATTCCATTTGTGCAAGCCATGACGGTGAACGATGTCATGCCGATGTTGCCATTGCAGATCCGGATGCAGTTCGAAGCTTCTGGTATTGACATGACATCGTCAGTCACTATTGATCCCTGATTCAAACGTTCTAGTGCCAAGCGATACATTACGGCCGTCTCCGAGTCCACACTCACACCCCAAAAAGCCGTCAAAATAGCCAAACGCAATCGCAACATCAAATATATCACATCAAAAACCAAGACGTTGGGCAGTGGACGGAGCATCAAGTACCCAGACGAAACAAAGTTTCTTCTCCAAAAGGTTGCGAACGCATGGGAATCAGGGAATCCGTTGTCGCGAAATGAAATCTATCTCTGGTTGATTCAGGTATATGGAAACTCGACTTCTTTTGGCCCGCCAAGTGAGTTTTGTTCGGTGATGCAGCTCAACTCTGGTTCCATTACGCCAGCTTTAGCTCAGTGGGTACGTCGTCGTCTCGAAGGTGCGAACTGGGCAATCAGAAAAGAAAGTGTTTCGCAAAAGGTGCCAACAAACTGGGTGGCACTTGCTCTCGAAGCATCAGAAAGAATACGGCAAACCCTAAAGCCCTGCACTGTTGTTCTCAATGCCGACGAAGTATTTATCAAGTTTTTCCTTCGTGACACTGAGTTCGTTGTACCGAAAAGGTACGAAAGGCGTTGGTTCCAATATCGCATCCGACGCGAAGAAAGGATGCACAGTAATGGTGTCGGCTGAGATGATGTCATCAATGTTGTTGCCCCCTTTCATCGTCATGACGGCAACTCATAATGGAACCTTTGCGCGACGATTTGCAACGTGGCGTGACGATGGAGGTGATGGGAGTGTCCACTTTCACCCGTCACATTGGATGGATACCACAACAGCGATAAAGTATATTGATTTCCTCGCGCAGTTATTTCCTCGCGAAAAGATTGGACTTGTGTGGGATGCTGCTGCACACATTTGCGATAAGATCAAGAGCTATCTGACGGAGAATGGTATTATCTACGACTTTATCGCTGCTGGATTGACGTCGGTGGTGCAGATTTGTGATTTATATGCTAATCGTCCTCTAAAATCTGCGATCACGAAGCGAATTCTTCGCTGGAAGATGTCTCAGTCATTACCACCAGGGGGAAAATATCAAGTTGACCGGGTGCAAGTGATCCAATGGATCGAGGAGGCTGTTTCCTTTGTCAATGAAGAGCAAATCGCCGAGAGAAAGATACATGTTTGAGCGGCTTGGTCAAGATCCGCGACAAACCAACGTCGAAAAGTTCATGCAGCACATTGGGATTCTTGAAGAGAACGACGTTTACAGGACTCTCCTTCTCAACCAAAGAGCAGAAGAATTGGAGTAACCGTGCATGCTTGACGTTGAAGTGTACGAGCCAATCAGCATTTTCTTTTGACAAGCAGAATTTTAACAAAAAGAAAGCTTTTTTTATTCTTTTTTTCATGCGCGCTAACAATAAGATCAGTGCCATTTGCTTTTTTGCATCAATGCTTGTTTTCTGTGAGCTACTGTATTGTTTTCTCGTTGTGGAATAGTTGTTTCGAAGTTTTTCTCGTTTCTCGGTCACGTTTCAGTTGAAAATGGAGGAGAAAAAAGGTGAAAAACAAATGTTGACATGGAGGCGATAATGGAGTACCTCAAGCCCATGGACAGACGTTTGGAGGTAGTAGAGGAGGCATGGTCACAAGGATCGGCCCCTAGCACGTCGCCTGGGTCGAACAAGGGCTCAGAGTACGCGGGCAGGTTCAGAGAGACGCTACAAAACCACGGGCCATTCAGAATGAAGATGACCCTGAATGACTTAAGTGTCAAAGAAGGCAGAGGGCGTGGCGGTGGTTTGCGAGGTAGTGATGGGGCCGTACCGCAACGTCAGGTGCCAGGAATAAACCCGCCAAGAGTATTGCTATAGCATGAAACTTGTTTGTAAATTAGACGGCACAACCAAGTGGCGTAAAAATTTCGAAACTTAGCGTACAAAATTTTTCGGGCGAGGAAATTTACTGAGTTCAGGCTTTAAACAGTGGGCGTACCTGTTTATTGAAGCAATCGAAAATGAATAACTGTCATCGGGCTTTACGTGGAACGAGCGATTAACAGTAAACAAGCTGGGGGGAAACTTGGAAGGTGTGGTGTTAAAATACTTCAAGCCTGGTGGCATATATCGCCAGGATTGTATTTCGTTCTGGAACAAATGTTAAGTGGGTTTAAGGTGAATATAACGCATTACCAGGCTGCCCAGTTATTCGCAGTCGAAAAGGACACCAGGAGGTCCTGGACAGAGCACTTCCTATACTTCCTATACTTGGCTGCGCTTGCAAGAGAAAGTGAGTCCAGCGACCGTTTGATCGTTGAAAACATTGTAAAATTCGCAGCATTAAGGCTGAAAATTGCGTTCATGGTACGCTACAATCCACAGTGACAGGATTACCTGCAACACGCACAAGAGTTAGTTTCTTGAGCGCAAGAGTTGGATGATGATACGCACAAATTTAAGCGAACTGGAACTGGAAAACTTGCTGAAAATTCGTGGGTGAAAATGGCAACAAACGTGTGTGTTACGGCTGTGGAGTTAAAGGGCACATACGCAGGCAGGAACTGCCCGCAACATGACTCCAGAAAGGGCCCGAGAAGAAGCGACTGACGAAACCGGCAAAACCATAAGGTTTCGGAACAATATTTCGTACTGGTAAACGAATGGATCGGAAATGAATGAGGAACAGGCGAAGCCCGAAAGTGATCTGTGAATCGTGGACAGCGGTGGCAGTCGCTACCTCACATCGGAAGAAAAGCTTCTAGAAAATGCGAAAGAATGTGGTAGCGAAGATGCCTAACACTCCACTGTTCGAAGTTACAAAGGTGGACAAGTTACGCTGGTGGGAGACGCGGTTTTGGGCGTACCCACGACAATTACACTGACGGAAGTTTTCTTTGCACCAAAACTAGCAAAGAATCTGGTATCCCTTGGTTGCTTACGAAAAAAGGCTACACGTTGCGGGATAATGGCAAGAAAATGGAATTAATATTTTGAAATCAAGTATTATTCCGTGTTGAAGTGAATGGATCCGTGTTTGCCATACGTGCAAACAGACCTGAAAGACATTCGGTGAATTTTTCGAACATGATATTGAATGCAGTTGCAGATGGCGTAGAAGGCGAAGTACAAGAAGGTTCACAATGCCATTTCCACGCCCGACTTGGCCACCTGGCGTACGCTGCTATCGAGAGCCTAGCCAGGAACCCCAGGTCAGGTACCGAGATATTCCCGTCCAAACTGCCTGACCTGCGCGGAAGAAAAGGACCACAAGTCAAAGCAGTCGAAAAGAGACTCTGGAAACGGATCGCTGGGGTGGGGTGATAGCAGCGAGTTGAAAGGCCTCATAACACCACGCCATAGGCGAGGAAATAGGGTTTTGGTGGTTTTGTGGACCACTATAGCAATTACGTGCGTGTGTCTGCAGCGCGCACGAAGGACCGCGCCGCCAAAATGCTCGAGCACTTTCTCTGCTGGCTTGAGAGCGAATGTAATTGCCGTATACACGTATTACGTACAGACGGTGGAGACGAATTTCGAAACGTGAATCTATTTTGTAAATAAACGGGTGTCCGAAGGCAAAAAAAAACGGAAGCTGGCACTCCAGCGTCGAACGGGAAAGCGGAGCCCATGAACCGAACCATTTTAACAAGGTTATGTGCATGATTTTTGGATCGGGTGTGCCCCTGACGTTTTGGACGGAGGCGGCTGAGTATACTACATACATACTCAACCGCAGTCCTACCGGGGCAAATCCAGGAAGGGCACCCCCGATCCAGATGCTAATGAATAAACCCACGAATATTGGGGACGTTGTGTTTTTTGGGTCGCCCTGTATGGTGTACAGGGACTCACGCACTATATCTTTGGCGAAACATGCAGAGAGAGGTCTTATCTTAGGTAAAAATGATAGACAATGGCTACAAGGTCCTTCTTCTAAAGGACCGACCACCTGGCACGTGACGCAGATCGAGGCGCTAGACGTAAAAGCAAACAAGCAAATCGCAAAGATGTTGAATGATCCGGGAGGAGTTCCCCCCAATGCCCCAGCCACCGAAAGTGCACGCCGAAAAGAAAAATAAACTGACGAACGGGTGGAAGATCGAGAAAGGAGCACCCAAGATCTGGCCGGAAAATAAAAAAGAGACACCGAAAGCAGCGGCATCTTCGAGCAAAAGGGCGAAAGAAATAGAAGTAAAAAAAATCAGATAATCAAGACAATGTTTTGAGAAGCAAGCCGGAGGTGACCCCCAAGATGAAATGGAAACAAATGATGTATTTGAAGAAAGTTTGGTAAAGGATGATCGATGTGCATTTGTGGTCACGGATGTTGAGACTACAAGCAGTGGTTTCTCGACCTCGCAACCAGACCCGACAAGCTACTATGAAGCACATAAGAGACGACTATCTGATGAATGGAAGGCAGCTAAAAACGCAGAATTGCAAGCCTTAGAAGAGCTCGTCACCTGGAGGATTATGAGAAAGGTTGACGGAAAGAAGTCGCTACCCACGAAGTGGGTATACAAGACGAAGTTAAAGGCCGACGGTACCGCTGAACGTCGTAAAACTAGATTGGTAGCGCGCGGTGAGCGACAGATTTTTTTAGAGGACTATTTTTTTACATTTTCGACAGTTATGCAGCTAAAAATATGAAGATCATCCTGAATACGGCGCTTATTTGAAAGGTGCGTGCACGGCACGGTGATGTGCCTAGTGCATATCCCAAAACATCTACAGAGCAAGATTATGAAATTCACCTACAAGTACCCCCGGCGTTATATCCGACAACATATATTAGCCAATCAGATCAAGCATTTTTTTACAGTACAAACTCGTGTTATATCCGACAGCACTTTAATTTTAGGTATAAAACTGAGTCCCACACAAGCTAAAATTGATGGCGAAGGGGAAGCGACAGCGCCTCCATCAAAATGGGGGTCGACGACCTAAGCAGTACAAGCGCGCGGTCCCTACGTTCGATTGGATGTTATCACCTTCTTCAGCTCCAGTTCAATAAAGAAAACGCTAGAGCATTTCTACCCTGGATTAGAGGGCGTCCAGATCGACACAGCGCGCAAGAACATCTACAATTGGGTAAAAAACAGTGACAAGATTAAGAAGGCAGGCTCTTCGAACTCTCTCAAGTCCACGAGGAAGCTTCGTGCCGCTGGCACAACGACTATTCTCAGTATGGATACCGAGCTGCAGCTTGTACGCTGGATCAACTCGTACCGGGATGATGGAGCACCGGTTTCCAGTCTAATGTTGCGCTTGAAGGCGCTTGAGTTTGCCAAGGCAACCGGCATTGAGCCAGGACAATTCACTGCTACGTGGTCGTGGCGCGTTGGATTCTTGCAGCGACACGCACTGCGGTTTCGTACAAGGACACGTCAGGGCCAAATCCCACCAGTTGACAGCACGGTGGCAGTCGAGAAGCTCAACCTCAAGTTGCGCGCCGAGATGCACCGTCTCTGCGTAGACGTGGCGTACAACGCTGACCAGACACCGATTTTTTTAGTACGTACCAAGGACGACTATCGAGAAGAAGGGCGTCAAGACAGTGTGGATACGTTCAAGTGGAAAAGAGAAGGAACGAATGACGTGCATGCTGTTAGGTTCGTCGAACGGTGAGAAGCTAACACCATTTCTCGTACTCAAGATTACGCCGTCAAATAACGCGGACACCCTGGCCGAAAACAACCGAATCCGTCATGGGTTTGGCAATCTTTATGGAAGTCGATTGAGCGGCTGCAGGAGGAGCATGGGGTGCAAATCTATGGGAATAGGTGTGGGTGGTGGGATTCTACGTTATCAGTGATCTGGCTGGACTACCAATTTAAGCACCGACAGCATCCCGACCGTCCGATCGTGCTGCTTTGGGACATGTTCTCGGGACATTGGTCGGCTGACGTGGTAGCCCACGCCAAATCAATCAACGTACACTTGGTCGAGGTGCCAGGTGGGCATACAAGCGTCTGCCAACCAGCAGATGTATCTTGGAATTGGCCCTTGAAGCAACGAATGCGTCGCCACTGGGTCACACGACTTGCTGAGCAGCTGGCGGCTTGCCATGAGAACCGTCTAGCGGCGATTAAAGCGCCGTCACGTGAAGAGGTGGTTGGGTGGGTTGCGTCGTCCTGGAGTGACATGGCTACATCTACTATTTCAAAAGGTTTCACGGGTATTCTTCGCGACCCGCCAAATGACCCTGATGTAGAGGCAGCATTTAACCAAGTTGCAGACCAATTAGAGCAGTTGAATCTGCTCGATGCAGGTGTTGGCGAAGTGAACAGTAGTGATGACATTGTAGATAGAGTTCTTGCAGGAGACATCACGGAGACAGTAATGTAATAAATGTTGATGACAGGCGCGGGAGCGTTAAGCAAGCATTAGAACGTATAACATGAAGCAGTCACAAAAAATAGTTACTAGTATTACTTGGTGACACCTTTTTACCAAAACTTGAGCCTCATTGTCATGGTCTTACAAATGTTTGACATCAAAATCCACGTGACATCGCTAACCACGTCAATGCCGCTGGATGAAACCATTTGTATCGGCGTCTTCACGCTAAATTGATGTCCGTGCTGCTGTTTCTAGTGTAAAACGAGCCTTTTCAACGTCTCTCGATGGACGTCATTGTCAACTTCCGTGTTGCCACACCGCTACTTACGCTTGCTGTTGTGCAAGTTTCTTCTTGTCCGGTTTCGACGATGACAGCATCTCGACAACATAAAATTGCTTCTCTAACATGTGTTGCCGCCGTCGTCGTAGGCCACGAAATGCCCATACGTATCCTCGTTGATTTGTTGCACAATGCCTTCGTACCACTTATCCTTGGCCCATTTCATGCGAACTCGCTTGCCAACAAGCCAATGAGGGTTGTCATTACTATCGTAAAACGTTTCGACGTCAGCTTCGGGTCGAAAATGCTACGAATGCGCGGCAACAATTTCGTGATCGAGCGCTCAACTGCTTTCATGAGACCCGGGATGCTGGACCTCTTTGTCCGCTTGGGTGGCCTTCGTAGTTGGTTACCCTTGTTGGAGTTCTCAAATGATGTTATTCGTGTAATGACTTTACGTTTGTTGCGAACGTACTTGTTTTTAAAGAGCGAGTGTACTCAGGATCATGATATGGTTACCAATCCGGATAAAATTCAGCTTTCTGTCGGTGATGCGTATTTGATTATGCATTCACTAAAGCCTGAAGAAAGACCTGTTTCCATGGGCGTCTATTCTGAAATTTTGCTCGTGATTTTGGGAATTGAAGTGACGGAAAAGCATAGGAAGGCGTTAGACGGGAAATCGGCAGCATCATTGACTGAAATGTACTGACAACCGCGACGATCTGGAACGAGAACATGATGCCTTGTTGCTATTCGGCATTTGAAGATTATATTTGCGTCGTCCACAGTAGCCAGCACAATTGATCGCAATGTTTTGATTTTTGGAAGTATTTCCAGCATGGGCGGTACTGCAATCGAATCATCAACGACAGAGCAAGTGCCCATCATTGAGGCAATCCTGAGTCTTCGAGGAGGTCCACAGTGTCATCACGAAACGTCGCCATCACCGCCAACATCGCTATTCGGCATTGGATTGCAAGGTTGCCCTTGTGTTACTATGAGCCGACTGAGAGACACGGTGCTTAATACCCAGGAACCAGACGAAGTTCGCGTGAATGCTATATATTCCATAACCACTCAAGACGACGTTCACTTTGTGTGTGGTTTGTTGGCATTGCAAGGAGATGGTGACCGTAAAAAACAAGGTGTGAGTGCCAGCTGCTTCAACGATATGTCTAGTCGAATGAAGTTAGCACTGGTGGAACTAATGTCCGTGTTTCAGCCTAGTGGATGTGTGGATTTCATTACGCTTATGTCGTATGACGTGATATCATCAATCATCTGCTCGTGACACTCACGTTGACCCGCGACGATGTGATGTTTGGCTTGAGTATCACAGTCTTGCGCTGTTGTAAATATCTGTCATCTCCACGGTGCGCTAGTAACCATTTATCCATCCAGTGGCGTCGGAAGCTTTATAATACTACTGCTGCGATGCCATGACGGCCACGAGCTTCTTCATCCCATCGGTTTTTACACTCCGGGGCCAGCGAATCGCGAAGCGAATTTAATGGACGAAAGTAGGGTTTCACGTCGTGATGGACTTCGACCTCGATGCCATGCATATTTTAGTCCAGAAACGCCGTGGTTACACGTCGACTTTGCCAAGGCAAATGACTAACAATCTGTTCCAGAGACTCTGTCTCCTTTGTATAATGATTCGCAGGCTGGGTAAGGAGCGTGAGAAAGCGCTCATTTAAAAGAACGTCATGGTCGGCCGATGTGAGATCCACATGATCATACGTCATATTGGACGAAAGAGTCAACGGATGCGTGGTATCGGCTTTTACATCCATTGCAGCAGGTAAGCTGCGACGAATGAGCACCGATAAGAGCTTCAAAACCATGATGCCCAGGTCAAGTCACTTGAAAAATTTGCTTCACGCTAAAAACACGACTTCGCTGTACCGTACAGTGCTATCTGCTAATCCCGCATTTTTCGACCTCTAAAATTAGCTTCTACCTGGTATTTTTAGTATTCTGTGTATTATTCATTATTACAGTGTGTTTCAAGCCCTAACCTTTTCGGAATTCGGGTGTCGGTTATAACACCGGTTATACGGTAGTCATAACTTTTCACCTATTTACAAAAAAAAATTAGCTAAAAATCTCGCCGTTCCCTTCACAATTTTATATTTTCTCGGTATGTTTTGGCGACAACTCGATTTGGCCTTACAAGGTGGGTGTCAGAACTGTTTACCTCTACAACTGTATTATGTTATCATATCATAAAATATTTGAGATCTGGAGCGTGGTAGGGAAAGGTTTATAAAAAAACCATTCTCACAAGATACCCAATACAAAAACCAAGTTATTACAGCGCACTAAACTGAACGGAGGCCAAAGTTGAGTTTTAGATTGAAGCAGTCCTTGAAAGCAGCCAATCACCGCGAAAAATCTGTAAAAATGGGGTTCGATAGCATGTAACCGTAGCTATTTGGACACGTGATAATATTTACGATTGGTTTTGCGAGTCAAAAGTAATGGTCATTTGCCTTAGGGATCCATTTTAGCGCACTAAACTGTAAGTTTACCTTGCAAGAAACAAAGACTACCCGAACGTCACCACCGGAGCAAGCAAATAAGGAGTGTGTGCATCAACTTCAGGGTAGGTTATTTCCCGAAGTGTTGGTATAGTGGCTTCATCACGGCATTATTCCGCCGAAGTGTATGCAGCGAGGTTTAAACTATCGTTCTTTGAGTTTAAGTTCCTGGGAATAAAGTTTTCAGAGATTTGTTTGTTTTGTGGATTATCTCACGTAATATTGGATTAGTACGAAAAGGTTTGGGATACCCTTACGAAATATCAGTCGTGTGCACTTTGTGAATCCTCGCGACACAGCAAGATAATTTCTTGCCTCCTTCTTCACCATGCACCTGGCGCAACATCGTACAAGGATCTACGAAACGTTGCAGGAATCGTTTATAAGACGCACCAGCTGGCTGCTCAAGCACGTGGTTTGTTGGAGACGAAGAATTTGACAACGTTCTAGCACTCGCTGCAGTTGCTTCGACCTCTAGCCAGGTTTAGGAGCTATTCACGATGCTGCTGTTATTTTGTGAGTAACCGACCCCGCTACGTTGCTTGAAATGTACTTTTTTACCATGCGGAAGACTTTAAGAACGTGAGAGGGGTGAATGAGGTGACGGAGGATGTAACAGGGCTACTGTTACGCGGCTTACACTGTAAGATTGTAGTGAGGAAGCGTGCAATTGTGTAAGACCAAATGTAAATTTGGTCTTCCTTAGTTTACCTTAGATAAACTTTGATAGGGACTAATTTGTGTATTAATTAATCTATCACTTAAGTATATAT
>MIQA02001285.1:0-24371 GCA_001887855.2 Sclerospora graminicola | reverse complement strand
CGACTAGCTCGGAAGAAGAGTACCAGCGGTCTGGGGGCGAGTCCGAGGAGGGGCAGTACCGGTACCTGTTCTCGGCGGAAGCCAGTCAGCCATCCAGGCTGCCAGCTGGGTCCAGTCAGCCGAAGGGTTTTCCGGCTCGAACTGACCAGGATTACCCCAGACGCAAATGTACCCACTGTGGGTCCATCAAGCATGACGACCGGAGCTGTTGGAAGCGGCTGACCTGCAAGAAGTGCGAGATGAAAGGACATCCTGCGGAACACTGCCTGTTTACGTGTAAAACTTGCGGGGAGGTGCACGAGGCGGGACTGTGCCCAATTGAAGAATTCTACAACCAGATAAAGAAGTGGTACGTCCCGACCAAGCATGCTGGAATGCTGCCGCCCGGAGTGAAAAAGATGTTAAACTAGATCGATCACCAGGTGGAATCTGGTTCGAGCCGAGCGGTCTAGTGTTAGTATCTATGCATATGTCGGTAAGGAGGATAATCAAGAAGCAAAGCAAAGCGTAACCGACAATACATGTAAGTTTGGCGATTACGTCATCCGGTCCCCGGGCAGCACGGCTGACCCCTTCCTGGTGAGCAGTATACGGACGGATGAGTATTCTCAGTCTGAAGTGCGTATGGAATTGAACCTGTTACCCGGCGAGTCGCGAGGTTATTGGAAATATCATTCACCGGATAAATGGTTCAAGCAGGCCAAGGCGGATGGAAAAATCAATAACCAGAAGGCTATCATGCGGTTCGACTCTGGCGCGGAAGTGTCTATCGTGGACACCACCTTCGTGAGGTGGGTGGTGAGATAGACGAGACGAAGCGGCAGGAGTGTATCGGCATTGGAGAAATTTCATACATGACCCAAGGAAGGACAAGAGTTAAGATTACGTTGGCTGGGTCTTTGGTGTATTACTTTACCGCCTGGGTAGGCAAGCTGGCCGGGCAGGATGCAATTCTGGGTATGGATTTTATGGTCCCGGCCGGCATACGGCTGGACTTATCACAGGGAACATTGACGTTGCCGGATGAGGTACAGATCCAGCTGGCCGGCCGGCGGCCCTTATATGGTGCCCACGTCCAGTTCCTCAAGTTAGGTCAGTTTGTAACGGTGCCAGTGGGAAGAGCGGTGGAAGTAATGGTACGACCACACGACAGACGGCGTAAGTTATGGCTGACTAGGGGCGAGTGTTGGGTACCCTCGTTTGTCAAAGGGGAAGGTCACCTCAATTACATAAGTGTGACCAACATCTCAGAACGGCCCCTCACCTTGCATGAAGACGTGATCATTGGAATGTGGCTGGCCGAGGACAAGGTGCCCCGCCGGCCGGGTTATGTCACTATTGGCTCAAGACGCTATATCGAGTGGCAAAACCTGGCCTTTCAGGCAACCACCGATTTGGTCAGCGAAGAGGAAGTAGTGGAAGAGGACCAGACTCCAATGGTGGCTAAACCAGAGTACCGGTCCCCTTCTAGGATATTGACGCGGAGCCGGCCGTCGCCGGTTCCGGCTGAACGTATTGGCCGAGATCTTGCCCCGGTCGTTGAACTGGTTTTGTCCACTCCGCCGAAGACGGACGAACGACAGGATCAGGAAAAAGACAAGGCAGAGTCACATGTGCGGTCACCTCCGATGCCGGACGGTTTGATGAACAAGATGATACCGGATCGACCGATCCGGCCGATCAGAATTCGGAAATAGCCGGAGGCGGATCAACCGATCCGGCTGACCCGGATCCGGAATTAGTCGAAGCTGACCAAGTCTGCATTCATGAAGGGGGCGAGCTATATGTTGAAGGCATGGAGGATCAGATGGCGGTGCTACCTGAGGTAACCCCCTGCCCACCAGCGGTTACTATTGACGATCTACAAGTGGGAGACCCGGATGTGAACACCCCGGAAGAGATCAGCAGGCTGAAGGATATCATATGGAAAAGGAAGCATCTGCTGATCGGTTCAGGAAACGCACTGCCTCCGGCCGCCCATGGGGCGGTATGCGACATTGATGTGGGAAACGCCAAGCCGGTTGCACAAAGATGCCGGAGAGTCGCCCCCCAGTATCGGGAAAATCTGTCGGAGCTTATCAAGGGATTGCTGGCCACCAAGATACTTCAGCCGTCCACCTCGCCATGGGCTTCGCCCATTGTAATTATTATTAAGAAGAATGGGGTGGATATAAGGTTGTGTATTGATTACCGGCTGGTGAACCGGCTGACTAAGCTGATGGTTTATCCGATGCCGTTGATAAACGACTTGTTGGAGGACTTGGATAAAGTTTTGTGGTATTGCTCATTGGACATGGCCAGTGGATTCTGGGTGGTCTCTATGACCGATCGTGCACGGGAGATCTCTGCGTTTGTGACGCCCTTCGGGTTGTTCGAGTGGAATCGGATGCCGTTCGGCCTAAAGAATGCTCCGCAGATTTACCAACGGCTAATAGATAACGCATTGTATGGACACTTCAAGATCAAGGCGGACCAGGATCCTGCTCTGGTCGGTGACGTGTTCGCCGGAGGTGACCCGGACCCCGTCCCAAAACCTTCAGTTTTGGGGCGGCGGTCCTACATTGATAAAATTCTCGTGACGGCTACTACTTGGGATTTACTACGTAAAAAGTTGAAAAGTTGATGATAACGTGTGAAAAGTGGAATCTTTCGATTAGTGTGATGAAGCGTTTCTGGGGAAAACTAAGGTGACTTTTTTGGGTCACCAGGTTTCAATTGCCGAAATGGAGGCTAATCCGAAGGATTTGGAGTCCTTGAGTAGTCTGCCTTTCCCGCGGTCTTTGAAGGCCATGCAACCTTTTTTGGGCAGTCTGAATCACTACAGTCGGTTCATTGAGGATTCCGCGGTCTATGCTGCTGTTTTGTATGTGTTACGGGAGGTGGATTACCGCAAGCTGATAAAGCAGGATAGGCAAGGGGAAGTGCAAACCGAGCCAGCAATATCACCAATGATATGCTGCCCGGGTCAACTATTTCCACCCATGAGATGCCGCCCGGGTTAACTATTTCCACCAATGAGAAGCTCCCCGGGTCAAATATTTCCACCAATGAAATGCCGCCTGGGTTGACTATTTCCACCAATGAGGTGCTGCCCGGGTCAAATATTTTGGCCAATGAGATGCCGCCCGCGTCCACCCGGACAGGCAGCCAGCTGCCCAATGCCTGTGCTGCCGGGTTGGATGATCACATGACCAGGGCGATGGTAGCCTTTGGTATGCTGAAAGCAAAGATGGCGACCAACACCAGTCCTGAAACATTTTGATGTTAATAAAGTTCCTGTGGTCATCATTTTTGCTAACAAGTGGGCTAATCTCGGCTGCCCTTGTGCAGGATCATGACGGAGTGTATTGTCCTGTGACGTTCACTAGCCGGACTCTGAAGGCTAACGAGGTTAGCTATGGGCTAGTGGATAAAGAAGTGGCTATACTACGGATCCTGGATGTTTGCTATACTATGTTGGTGTCTCGACCTAATAAGGTATTATCCAGACGATCGACCCTGCTTACGGCAAGTGGAATTGATGGTCGGCTGGGTAGATGGGCTGCTTTGCTGTCTCAGTGGTCTCTAGAGGTAATCAAGTGCACTAAAGGAGAAGAAGAGATACTGGGCACGTTAGCGGCCAGCATCACTCCAAGGGCAGAAGTGGAGGAAGCCCTGGTAGCCATAGCGCCTCTGAAACAGCCACGACAATCTATCACACTACCACCACCAACAGTGGGACCTACTGAAGAACTGATGGTTCTGAGTTTTGACGGTTCGGTGAGTGTAAAAAAGGGAGTAGACGTCTCTAGTGCTATCCTATGGAGCTACCCAAGTGGAAAGTGGTCGCTGCTGCTTCAGATTTCATACCTGGCATAACAGTGAATGAGGTGGAATACCGAGGAATGTTACTTTGCCTAGATCTGCTGACTGGCCGGACGCAGGGGCGGATAATCATATGCGGTGATTCCAATCTGGTGATCTGGCAAATCACGTGAGAAATGAATAGACTGCAAGGCATCCCGTCTAAGACTTTTAAACGATCGGGTTATGTCCGCCCTGCGGAAATGGTCAGAACATGAATTATTACATGTCAAACGGGAGTGGAACAACAGCGCAGACAATCTGGCTACATTGGCTATGCGTGATCATGTCGGCCTCACCGTCTCGGATCCAGGTACGTTAGGCAAACTGGCAGAAATGAACAGGCTACCAGAGATAATCTGACAGGCCGCCAGGTGCGAGGTCCACCCATCCGGATTCAACCGTTTCGGAGAAGAAGAGTATGACGACCAGGACTGGGAACCAGACATTCAGACCCGGCCGGATCAAGTGAGCCCTGCAGAGAAGTGGACACACCGGGGATTGAACCCGGGGCCTTCCGCTTGCAAATTGGACGCGCTACCACTGCGCTGTGCGACCAGCGTGTGAACATTAACTGCCCTGTGACAGCAAGAGATTCCTCTAGGTAGACCTACAGCCGATCGGGCGTGACTAACCGGGGTTAACAGCCGAAGTGAGGGATGTAGTGGGGGACAAATAAGCATGGATAGATATATTAAAAGGAGAACAAAGAAAAGGAAAGAACAAAAAGAGTCAGGTTGCCCATCGCTATGGACGATTATACTTGTTGCGAACCGGGACACTTGAAGTCCAGGATGGTCGGAGGGTCGTTTGCGGTATTAATTGCACCAAGGATCTTGCCGGTCAATGGCTTCCAGATATTCGGAAAGAGAGGCAGTCCGATCTGGAGCACCTAAGCCTGGGTACCACGTTCCGCCCTCTGCCGAATCTCCGCTCCTTCGGTTTGCGAGATGGAGTATAAATGGGGAGAGAAACAGGTCCAGGTTACAAACATCATCCCTGATGCCCTTCAAGACAAACGCACACAAACAGATCCACGCCTCCGAGGCCCGACCACGTCGATTCTTCTGGGCGGCGGAATACGCTCGGAGAGGCATGTCTTCTCGCCAAACTTCTGCAGAGATGAACAGGAAATGGGTGGATTCCCAGATGTACTGGGCATGGGTCACAGCGAATTTTCGGAACCTCGCTCGGAACTCGGTGAACCATGGGCTGGACAGAAGTCCCATATTTGGCATCTCAGTGGCCAAGATTCCCCAAGGCTTAGTTTCCATGAGCTTGTCAACAGCACCCGACCTCATCAGGTCAGGGCACCAAGTGTCTGTTGGAAGCAACTTGCGAGACGGAGGAAATATCCAGAGAGGTGGACGGGATAAAGAGTGAGCGAGTTGAGAACTGGAGACATCGGCAAGACTCAGGTTTTTCAGCTGCTCGACCGGCCAAGGCAGGATGTCGGACCGATCAGCCTCACTGAGGAAGCGTCCGTCAGGCACCCACAGAAGAGGAAGCTTGAGGGGGGGGGGGCGGCGCAGGAGTCGGAGGGCTCCGCCGGATCTTGGGCTTTGCTTCCGGTCGACCGGATCGGCTTTTGGGACGAGATCCCGCCGAAGCCGGTGGCCTGGTTCTGACCGAGGCCTTGGAGGAAGGTTCTCTCAAGTCTTTCAGGCTGAGAGGCAACCACTGATCGGGGATGTCGTCTTCATTCTCTTCTGCCTTCTCCTCTGCCATATCTTGCCCCTTCTCCGTTCTTTTCTGATTCGCTCTCCCGTTTTCCGTCTCGGCCGTACTCCTGGAGTCTAGGGAATCGCTAACGGTCTCGGGATTGGAGTTGTCCTGGAAGGTCGAGGTGACGGCGGTGTCGAGAGGCAAAGATGGATTAACCGGCTCATATTCTCCGGAGTCGAAACGAGCGGGCGGCGGGATCCGTAAATCGATGACCTGTTCGGGAGCCGAATAAGCAGCCGCTCAGCCACCAGGACTCAAGAGGCGACGACGGACGTCTGCGCGAGAGCGGACCAATGCAGTAAACACCTGGTAATCCTCATCTTCATCGTCATCATCGTACACATACTTAGGGGAGGGCGGATCTAAACCCGCGGTTGAACCAGACTGAGAGCCAGTCTTGGAGCCGGGTGGCGAAGTAGCTGCCGAGACAGATGGCGAGGCAGCCCCTAACCCGGAGGGCGGGTCAGCTTCCGAGCCGGATGCCGAGGAAACTTCGGAGCTTGACGACGAGTCAGGCGTAATACCAGTTTTCTCCGAAGAAGCAAGTGGGGATGCGGCGGCGGCCTGCATTGTAAATGAACTGCAGTCGCTGTCCGACTCAAGCTCCAGTTCGCTAGCCGAATTACCCAAATAACATTGGTGCAGGAGGGAGGATTCACTCTGTTTTCTCCGTTTTGGAGGGGTCGAAGGCGGATCGGAACTAGCCAGGGATGGATTAGAGCTGGACGGACGTTTTCCGGTCTCCGATCCCGCCGATGCGGACGAGAGATCTGAACCAGCCAGGGATGGATTAGAGCTGGCCGGAAGTTCCCCAGGTCCCGATTCTGCCGAGGCAGATGACTGGGACAGTTTTGGCGGGGAGGTTTTCCATATATCTACCATACCCTGGATGGCCAAGATGGCCTCTCGCGCACACGAAGGATCCTGCAGGATGGGGGCGGCCTGGGTCCGAGTCTCCTCGAGCCGGTCTTGCAGTTCGCATAAAAGGGACCGGAACCGGTCCTCCTTATCGAGCAGGGCGGCGTAGGCACGGTCGGCCCGGATCAGCTCGTCATGAGCGTCATGATATCTTCCACGAACCTGGTAAAGCATAGATCGCAGCCCTTGCGGCCTGAAGGAAGCTTCTTGCAACTGTTGCTCCAGAGAAGAAATATGGTAGAGAGCTTGAGCATGGCACTCTCGTAGGTGGTCTCGGTCATCCCGCTTGGCGTCTAGTTCTTGGGACACCCGGCGGTACCGCCCGCGAAGATGCAACATTTCTTGGGATGCTTCGGGAATTACGGCGGACTGTTTTTTTCAGCTGTTCCAACTTGTGGACTGTAGGCATGGAAACTGTAAGCGACCGAGTTACAACATAGGTGTTGGAGAATCACTTACGCTGAAGTTTTGAGCGGTGAACTAACTACTGGTTGGCAGCCCGGAGAGGTTCGACGACGTCTGCCAACGTGCGGAGGCGGTCCCTCTCTTTGGTCAGGCTGGCGACCTGGCCTTCGAGATCGGTCACCTGCCGCTGAAGATCACTCGGTTCCGAGGAGGATTTCCGGGCGATAGCTTCGTCGGCTCGGCGGTTGGCGGAGGCGAGCTGCTGGACCAAATCCGTTTGGATGTGTTCCAGGTTATCTACTTGGGCTGCCAACACCTCTATTCTTTTTGCCAGCCCCGCAACTTCGGAGGTGGAGGCAGATGAAGCAGCGACCTATTGTAGGGCATCAGTAAACTGGTCTACGATGGCTCAAAGACGGGTTATTTCATCCACTGCCTTCTGACGGCAAGCCTCAGCTCGGAAATTCGGGGCTCCGTGCGATCCAGCATCGCACAGATAGTCGCGCATCTCTGCGCTAGAACTTCGGAGTCGGCCTAACAGGATCGGAAATCAGCCTGAAGGGAAGAGACGGTGTCCCTCAATCTGTCCCGGTCACCGCAGGCCTGACCGTGAATGCGGTGAGCCGTGTCAATGTCAGTCGGAGACAGCACCAAATCGGGAATACGGGATGAATCCGGCGGCCCTGCAGCTTCCATTTCGCAGGCAGGCAAGTCATCTTCGACCAGAGTAACTCGACATATTTTTTCCTTGTCGACTTGCAGAACTGAAAATATATCAAGAGATGGTCAGCACCGACGGATGAGACTTCAAGCCGGCTGGAAGACCGGCTTCAAAGAAATCGCCACCAATCGGGCAGACGACGTACCAAATCGGGGCATGGGTAAGAGAGATCGAAAAGACTTGTGTCAGGTAAGGCCGTGCCTCAACCGTTGTGCGGCTGCGACAAGACTCAGGGGCGGCTGTGGTGAAGTGAGTTGCGAATTAATTAACGGGAAGGTATGAAGTACATCTGGCCGAGGGCGCCTTCTGATTGGCAGAAAATGCGGACCAAGAGCGTAGATGCTGGATGACGGTTGCCGAGCGTATCAACCAGCGGCAGGATGGTGCCAGGCATTGAATGGAGTTAGGTGGGTGTGATCAAGGAGTTTGTAATTGGGCTAGTCGGGGACGGGCCGTCCGGATCTGGCGGGCCGGATGACCTCAGATGGTGGATGACCGAAGGGCAGATTGTTTGGAAGGTGTATCTGCGAAGGGTCCCAAAGAAAGCTGATCTTTGCGGAGGACGGATGAGGCACCAGCGGTGGACGTGGAGCTGCTAAGGAAGGGTTAATGCCAGCGGTCAAGTCAGCTTAGACGGATGGCTATCCAGGTCGAGCCGGCTATTTGATGTGTGGTACACGAAGGAGTATCCGGCCGAGCCGGCTGGGTTTGGTGTACAGTACAGCAAAGAGCATCCGGCCGAGCCGGCTAGGTTTGGTGTACAGTACACCAAAGAGCATCCGGCCGATCCGGCTGGGTTGGGTGTACAGTACACCAAAATGCATCCGGCCGATCCGGCTGGTTTGGTGTACGTCACTCAAAAGAGATCCGGGTGAGGCTGACTGGGCTATTTCAGGTAAGACACATAACTATCCAGCCGGACTTTTTGGGGTAGGTTACACAAAAGGGAGTATTGGACATAGGGATAAAAATCAGTATACGTTTCGCTTTCTTAGACACAAGTCGCTTTCATTGGTTCACAGCAGAGGGCTAACAAGGTCCCATTTTGCTGCTATTGGTTTGCCCGGGGAAGGTTAAAGTAACCCACCGGAAATCCCCTGACCGGGAGTCGCTGCGTTGTGTATACTCAGCTCAAGTCGCCCGTGTTTTGAACACTGTATATCTCATATTGGAAAGTGTGGTAACGTTTTCGCCTTCTGTGGAAGATTGTGGAGTTTCATTTTGATTCCCTATTACGTACACGACTGAATTTAACCCTTTATTATCATTGGTGTAGCTGGCCGATCGATTATTCTCGGTTCAGCCCTCGCAGTATACAAACTTCAAGTATATTGTCAATCCAGCTCCCCGGTGAAGATTCCCGCCCAGTAGCTACCCCTAGTCCTAACCCTCGTCTCCTTATTCGACGGACTTTACACTTTTCGCCCTAGGGTCTATCAAGAGAGCGCAACCGCCAGTGCTGACGGGTACACAAGGTGAGCTTTTCGAACATGGATCATCCATACGTCACGACCAAGGTGATGGAAGTGACCGATCCAACCGGCCGAATGCCGGATCGGATCAAGACCTGGATGGACGGAGTACCCCCTCCAACAGTCAGTCATCTGGGCCCCCACGTGGGTGTTCGCATCTCAGAAAGAATTTCTGAGAGAGACTACATTACAAGTATGTGGCAACGTACTCATGTAAACCAGCGGATTGTTTCCGTTGGACGTTTGAGAAAATCACCTCTTCGAGCTTTGATTTCTTTTTGTAGTGCTATTTCTACTGACGAGATAAGTTGTTTACGTGTCGGAACATTGTCTCTAATACTTCGTTGTAATTGGGTAACACGACGTCGTCGTCTGACCGCCGCCTTTTTTGCAGTACTAAATAATATAGTGGCACAAGTGCTGATCCATTTATCCCACCACTGTGAGTTGTAATTCTCTGTTTCAATACTTGAAAGAAGGTCTTGAGTCAAGGCTGTTTGAAACTTGGATATAGATGACCCGTGAAATGGATATCGTGGTAGGATGTGATTTCTCTTGTTAGGCTTATCAGGTTCTTTTAGATACAGCGTTACTTGTACATGGTCAGAAAACACCTTGGGCTCTGTGACCTGTAACCATTGCACCATTGGGGCCAGATGAGACGAGATGAAGAATCGGTCAAGCCGGCTGGCTTGAATACCTCCCCAGTATGTGAAATGTTCCGCTGGGTCGAGAAACTCGTCAGATTCCGATTCAATCAAAGTTCTTGCGTCTTTAAGGTTAGTTTGTTCCATCAGTCTTGATAATTTGCCACTTTCCGTTTTACATTGTCTGTCCCCACCGAAACGATCCAATATAGGGCATTCCACACAATTAAAGTCACCACCAATAATGAGCGGTCCCGATGTTATAGACGTGTTACGCTCGAGACATTCGAAGAAATCTTCACGATCAGAATGGTGTCTCGAACGCGCGTATATGTTTACGATAATCATATTTTTCCATTGAATTGCAATAAAACGCTGTGTCCCGATATAATATTTCTAGGGGTTGATTTCTTCCAATTTTTTGGATGGGCAAGAAATGTCACTCCGCCCCGTTTTTTATTAGTAACACTTCAGAATGATAGTGGCTTTGTGTCTTCTGTGTATCCCCATTGTCGTTCCCAGAGCCGGGCATATTGAGATGCCCCTTCTCCTGAAGTAACATGGGTGTCTTGTATCGAATAGAAATGTGGTGACGTAGGTCCTTTTTGATACCGCCAGGCGTAAACAAAATTTATGTCTTGTTTCTTAAATCCGCGTGCATTTTGGGTCACACAAATCAAAACCAAATTGTGACCCAAATTAGGTTCCTTGTTATGATGTGGTTGGTATTCAATCTCCACTAGTAATTTATGTTTTGTGTATGTATCAAGTCTGGAAAGATCAAAATAGTCATGCCCAGCTTGTTTGTTTAGTTGTGAGGTGCTTTTAGTAATCTTGTGAAGGTCCTTCTGAATCTATATTCATATCAGATTCTGGTTCGTCGGATGGTTGTGTTTGTACAAAGGAGGAGGCAAAAAAAATGTCAATTATATCCAGGCTGTCGTTTCGCCTTTCTCGATGCTCTTGTTCAATAGTGTCATTGTTCGATTTTGGGATGGCGCTTTATTGTATCGTTGTAGGCGAATCAGAATGGAATCGACCGGATTGTAGTCATCACCTATGAATACCGCAAATTGTTCAGCATAAATATGCGAAAAAATTAGTTTCCTGGTTAGTATATCAGAGAGAGATGGAGCACATAGTTTGACGAGTGGGCTTCCTCCATATTTAATTTTCCTCATTTGGTCCCATTCTGTTGTGCTGTTGATTACCGCCCGTTTTTGAACAGTATTTACCATTGCTGACCACTTTCTCCAGATAGTAAACCAAGTCGCTGGTGTGGTGTAGTCGCTCTCAGAAAATCTTCCTGAGACGCGAACATCCCAGACGACAGACTATCGGAGGGGGTACTCAGTCCATCCGAGTCATGATCCGATCCGGCATCCGGCCGGCTGGATCGGTCACTTCCATCCGCTTGATCGTGACTGCTCGGATGTTGCATGTTGAAAGCTCACCTTGTGTACCCGTCAGTACTAGGTGGTTTGCTCTCCTGGTGGACCCTAGGGCGAAAAGTGTAAATCCGTCCAATAGGGAGATGAGGGTTAGGACTGGGGGTAGCTCCTGGGCGGAAATCGTCACCGGGGAGCTCGTCTGGCAATACACTTGAACTTTGTATAGTGCCGGCTGGGCTGAGAATAGTCGATCGGCCAGCTAAACCAATAAGACACTTGAAGTTTGTATAGTGCCGGCTGGACCGAGAATAATCAATCGGCCAGCTAAACCAATAACAATGAAGGGCGAATCCCAATGTGTATATGAGGCAGATACAACTCCACACTCTTCCACAGAAGGCCAAAATGTCACCACTTCCCAATACTTAATACCGTGTTCAAAACACGGGCGACATGAGGTGAGTATACGAAGTCGCCGCGACTCCCGGTCAGGGGACTTCCGGTGGGCTACTTTAACCTTCCCCGGGCAAGAGGGGACCTTGTTAGCCCTCTGCCGTGAACCAATGAAAGCGACTTGTGTCTAAGAAAGCGAAACGTATACTGATTTATCCTATATCCAATACTCCCTTTTGTGTAACCTACCCCAAATAACCCGGCTGACCAGTCATGTGCCTTACCCGAAGTAGCCCAGTTAACTCCGACTTTGTGTACCCGCCTGGCCGGTACACCGTAACCCAGCTGGTACCAGTCCGGATGGCCATCCATCCGAGCCCCTTGGCCGCTGGCGCTAGCAATTCCTTGGCAGCTTCTCATCCGATCCGGGTGCCTCCTTCATCCACTAGAACAATCATCTTCTTTCAGGCTCCTTTCACTCATACTTTCCGAATTAGCCCGCCACCGATCTGCCACTCGGCCGCCCAACATCCGCGGTCCTCCCGTCTGCTTAGCCTGCCTGTTCGACTGTTCATGCCTTTTGTCATGTTCGCCGGTCTGATTCCAGCCTGGTGCCGTCCGGCCGCTCGCAGGTGCGTCCAGCAGCTCCCAGATCGCGTCTTCTTATTGACCGGTCCGGGCATCCGGCTAAGGGCGACATTTCAGCCAATCCGGTGCGGGCATCCATCATCATTAGTCCGTTAATTTCTGGAACACTTCACCACACTGGTAGTCCGGGTATCCCCGCATTTTTCCTTGTTGGATCATGCCGTTCCAGCACTGTTCCCGCCATTTTGCGGTTAAGATGACCATAACTTCTGACACGATAGTCTCCATTACGTGATGCGCTCCATTAATTACTTTAAGTTTGTGGAGAATCCAGTTAACTTCATAAAATGCTGCGCGTTTCCAGATATCAAGTGAAGACGTAATTCGGGGAAACTCCGTTTTTGTATTCCGTAGCTATTCACGTTCAAGAGCAGACCAGGCTGAACACCAGTCAAGCTCCGTCTGGGAATTCGAACCCTCATCAAATCTCGTGTTATTCATCTCATCCACTACTTCTCTCTGCACCGGAAGACTTCGATTTGTAGTGCTTGTCACGATCCCATCTGGCGGATGACGTGATTCCTGATGCTTTGCGTTGGATCTGGTACAAAGTCGTTTTACGTGTGGAGGTTCAAGATTATTCTCCTCTTGTTCCTCCTGGGACGGTTGAGGGACCCAGAAGCAAAGTGTCCTCCGAGCTTAAACTGGACCTCCAGACTTTTTGATTCCACTGATAAGATGGGTTCTGCTATCTGATATTTTTGCATGCACCAATCTCTCGCCCTAGAATCCGCAAGATATAGAGACAGAAGCGAAGATTGTTTCGGTAGGGAGGGATAAACAACCTACTGTTTCTGTCAGAAAATGGATAACTTCTAGCACTCGTGGGATATGGGTAGAGATAATCTGTTGTATCTCACATTTTAATTCATGGTGGATTGTCGGTCCTTGAAGACGCTTGATGAGATCGTCAAAATCGCCATTCCATTCTTCCGGGTCCCATGGAGTGTGGTTTTCATATGTTGTCATCTGACTAGATGTGATTGACAGTGTTTCTTCCTCTGTCCCGTTGTTTCGGTCCAGTGATTCCTTGTGTTCCTGCTGCCCAGAGACTGGATTATTACTCATCCTGTCTGATGATACTGTTTTCAGGTCATCAAAATCCTCCTCTGCATCACTTCATATTCAGCCATCTCAACATCGTGACGCGATTCTGATGACTCCTGAAGGCGATGACGTCGGTGAATATAAGCCGAATAGTAGGCATTCGCGAAATTAAGTATTATTGGGGCCTCCTGCCATCCCCGTTTAACCCCACCTCTGGTAAACTACTTTGCTTTTACAATCTCACAGCGAAATAGGGTATTCCCCGCTTGCTTGGTAGCTTCGTCTTGTTTTCTTCCTTGTCTCTGGCGCAAATTGTATTGCTCCCGGTTCCTCCACTCTAGGTATGGAACTTATGACATAAATGTCTCTTTGCAACATCGTACTCATACTCGCTAGCGTGTCGTTACAAGACGTGGAGGCACGTTTGGGTGGGGTATAGTGATAACCCCAGTGGGGTTCTAATACAGGTTTTACAGAAATTGTAGCTAGAATTAGGTCGGACTAAATGACATAGATAGATGTAGCCAATCACCTATTTGTAAAATCCACTTGTTAATTTATCATCAAGTCATCTGATATATATCTCTCCCGTCCGCCTCACACGACGCCATTCTCCTCGGTCGTATCCAGAATGCGCTGCTTCGATTGCTTCTCTAAATGTTTCAACCGTAGCAATTCGATATCTAGTCCGAAAACTCAAGTGCCTTCCGCCACTACTACCGTAGACGTTTCTGTGGCTACCGCGTCTTCCTCTACCCCTAGTAACCGCGAAGGTAAAGGCAAAGTAACCGACTCGTATGCTTTAGGCAAAGTGATTGGTTCTGGATCATATTCTGTTGTTCGGGAAAGTATCCAGATAAAATCCAAGCGTAAGTTTGCCATCAAGTGCATTAAACGCTCGGAATTATCCAAAGAGGACGATGAGGCGATTCAGTTTGAAGTGGCGATCTTGCAACAGATGAAACATCCGAATATTATGACACTCGAAGAGTTTTTCGTCGACCCCGAGTACTATTATCTCGTTACGGAATTTGTGAGTGGTGGGGAACTTTTTGATCGGATCGTGGAGAAAACGTTTTATACGGAAAAAGAAGCGCGTGACTTGGTTCGAATTCTCATTGGGGCGATTAAATACTGTCACGATCAGAATGTCGTGCATCGTGATCTCAAGCCAGAGAATTTACTCCTCATGTCGGCCGATGATGACGCGAGTATCAAATTGGCAGACTTTGGGTTTGCCAAGACTGTGTCTAAAGACGATTCCGGGCTGGTCACGACCTGTGGGACTCCAGGATATGTTGCACCTGAGATCTTGGAAGGCGCATCGTATGGGAAACCTGTGGATGTCTGGAGTATCGGCATCATTACATACATTCTGCTCTCGGGGTATCCTCCGTTTCATGATGATTCCCAAGCCCTTTTGTTTAAAAAAATCCGAAAAGGTAAATATTATTTTGACTCGCCGTATTGGGATAATGTGTCGACGGATGCCAAGGAATTTATTTCAAAAATGTTGGTTGTCGATCCAAAAGCGCGAGCCACGGCAGCAGAATTGCTCGAACATAAATGGATTATTGGCACAGACGTGGCCACGGTACCATTGACCAGCGCCTTAACCGAGTTGCGACGTTTCCATGCGCGCAAAAAATTCAAAGCAGCTGTGCATTCGGTGCAAGCGACGATCAGTATGAACAAAAGCTTGTCAGGCTTGGGCGAATCAATTAGAGCAGGCAATTCCGCTGCGTCGCTTTAGATGGGCATATTTTAGGAACTTATAAGGTGGTTCCTGCTCTTTCAGTTAGGGTATTGCACAAAGTTTATTCTCTAAATTTTTCTATTTCACGGTAACGGTTGAACGTATATATTCTATTTGGTTTTGGTTAATTTTTTTTTGTTTTTTTTTCTTGAACGTTACTGCTACCAAGATTTAGAGCATCGAGCAAGTTGTCTCTAAACGTGTCGAGTTTGTATGGATTAAAGTTGACGTCGTCAACTGAGTAACTCTCTTCTGTGTTCATGATTGTGTCCGGTGCAAAGAGACCGCCCCAGGACGCGTCGAGTCGTTTCTTCAACTCGTGGCGCGGCATTGCCGCTTTCGGACGTGTTCGAAAAGTCAATCGCTTGAAGAGAAAGCGGAACATGCGACGCCCGGACGTCGCGCCGTCGAGTTCAGCTCCTTCTCGTAGATCTTCACGTTTGAACGATTCGTTTGCGGTCTCATTCTGAGCAATACGCTTCAGCTGCATCAGAATGAATACCCACAAAATGGTGCTCGTGGTTAGGCACATGGCTGTGACAATCCCCAGTGCTTGGTTGTTCTGTGGAAAAATAAGTGAGACAAGCCTGCTTAGACAAGTGCACCTTAAGTGTAACGTACTGCAATGAGTGATTGCAATATTTTGGCGATCTCGGTTCGGTCAACCTCATTCATGCTCACGCCACGAGAGCTAAAGAGATCACCAGTCTGTATCACAATTAACCATCAAGTCTCTGTATGCGTCCGATTTTCAGTCAAAACACTAGCACCTGAACGAGAAAAACGCTACTTGTGACGTATAGACCTTCAAGGCCAAGAGCTAGTTGCACCTAAAGAGAGCCATAAAAGCACACTGTAAGTCTTATTGTCAATATTTTCCATGTATAGAGATATGGATTTACCAATAAGTACACAAAAAAGTACTTGTAATTCTTCTCCCCAACGCAACCATTAAACCAAACTGTATGGTGCAGAGTTAAACTCAACGGAAAATTTCGACCGTAGCATATTGACAACAAGCCATGGTAGACCTTACTACAACTGCATGACACATGCAACGTTAAAGCAATACACAATACGTGCCAAAATTATCAATACGTACGGGTGATCAAATCTTGCAACGCAATAATTGCACATTCGACAATGTTTTGACCTGGGCAGCCTGATGTCAAAGTATTAAAAGATTATTTTGTCAGAAAATTTAGCAATTATAGAACTCACTTTAAGGTCTTGCAGGTCCGGCAATACTTTCCCTCTGGATACATTACCGGATGGTTTACATATTGCTTAAACTTGTGGATATTATCGCGCCGAATAATCCCAGGGTCGCTTATGCTCATAACCAGGTACAGCACGATTGCCGCGACAAACAAAACTGTTGGCAGCCATCTATAACAGCAACACCAATTTCTTAACTATTTTTCACTAACGTAAAACTTTCGCAAGGTCCATACTTGTGATACCAGGCTACGTATTCATTAGGTACGAGCGGATGAGCTTCTTGGATGTACCAAAAGTAGCACAAACCCATGGAGATAAAATATAGGATCTAGAATCATCATAGTTAATCATACGCAACATATTTACTTATAAGTAGACAAACTAGAATACCTGAACGATCGGATTCCTCTCAAAAACGACATAATCTCGCACCCGGGCCAAGACATTTCCCATTATTGTCCAGGTTTTGTCTTGTGAACTGATACAATATTGCATACGTTGTACCGGTAGAAAACCGATGACACTTTCTTTAAGTACATGTACCACAATATTGGTACAGATAATATCTGCGGATTGTTATCCCATTCCCCCCAGTCAAAAGATTTGAGCAAGGTAACATGACTCATGAGGCAACCTTTGAGTGCTTGTATCTCCCGTACTAGAGCCTCTATGTATCTTCCGATTGCACGGTTGCATTGAGCTTTCTTCTCTCTATTAACCAGTACCCTTTTCATCCTCTATCCCGCAGTATTTCCCGCAAACTTGACCATGGCCGACTCTGCCTACTCGTTCAGTCTCACGACCTTCAATCCGTCGGGAAAACTGCTACAGATTGAATACGCGCTCAATGCTGTCAACAGTGGAGGCAAAACGTCGCTCGGGATCCGATGTACGTGTTAGAACGACTCGAAACGTATCCATTTTCACACGAATGAGGCTCATTTGTTTGCATTTGTAGGCAAAAATGGCGTCGTCATCGCCACGGAGAAGAAAGTGCCGACAATTCTTGTGGATGAAGAGTCGCACCGGAAAATATCCTTGATATCAGAGCCAGCAGGATCGTGTATAGCGGTTTGGGGCCTGATTACCGTGTCCTTGTCCGCAAAGCGCGGAAGAAAGCGCAAACGTACTTTCAAAAGTACAAGGAACATGCCCCCGCCAGCATTCTCGTGCGTGAAATTGCGGCCGTCATGCAAGAATTCACCCAATCCGGTGGCGTGCGTCCATTTGGCGTGTCCATCTTGTACGCAGGCTATGACGACGATGGTCCGCAGTTGTATCAAATTGATCCCTCGGGCGCGTATTTTGGGTGGAAAGCCACGGCCATTGGCAAGGATTCAGTCAGTGCCAAGACGTTTCTAGAACGGGTGCGTGCGTACAATAGTTTTTTAAGGCGCATTTGCTGGAACTGGACGAGGGTTTGAACGATTGTTTTTTTATTGTCCTAGCGTTTTAATGACGACTTGGAGATTGAAGATGCCATTCATACGGCCTTGCTGACGCTTCGTGAAGGATTCGAGGGCGAGGTAAGAAAAAGAGAAAGAGAGAGAACGTTTAACGTGGTGGTAGACGAGTGGTTTTAAAAGGTTTGACTTGTTTTTTTTGATTATTGTATTGCTAGATGGATGAGACGAACATTGAGGTTGGCATCATTAAAGAGGACAAGAAGTTTCATATTCTCACGCCCGCGGAAGTGAAGGATTACTTGGAACAAGCGGAATAATGAGCCACGAGACAGCTGCGTAAGAGGCAAATGAAACTAAACACCAGGTTTCGTTGGTTATTGGTATTGGTTGTTGATTATTGGTTATTGGTTATTGGTTATTGGTCTAGTTGGCTTGATAAAAGGCCAAACCTGTCACTTGACCCCCTAAATGACCCACACAATCAATCCGCAAATGACGCTGAAACGCAGCGCCCAGTAGATTCATTGCAGTGTACAACTCGAGCATCTGCGCCGACGTCAGGTCGAAGATTCCATACAATAGGAGCTACATTGCAACAATACCAATCAAAACCTATGCTCGATCATATTGGACAATAATACGTGAGACTACGCACCCGTTTGGCAGGGAACAGAAGACACGAGAGCGTAAAGACAGCCGAGACGGCACCACTCGCCCCAATGGAAAACACTGCATGAGCCATCGTCAGTAGAAGCCACAATTATTGCAA
This sequence comes from Sclerospora graminicola, assembly GCA_001887855.2. NCBI lineage: Eukaryota > Oomycota > Peronosporomycetes > Peronosporales > Peronosporaceae > Sclerospora > Sclerospora graminicola. Next base: position 6,009 of record MIQA02001285.1, on the reverse strand, counting down.
TACTTGCCCTTACTTTTAGTATTTCCTCGCAGCTTGGACACTAACGCACTTAACGCCGACGATGTCATGGCGGATGTCAAGTACAATGCCATAAATGATTGTATTGTCAGCAGTTCCGGTCCATGACGAAAATTATTATATTGGTCCTTGACAAACCCTGCGAATCGTGAGTTTGCCACGGCACGATGGTACCACGTTCCAGAATAATTGTTACTTGGCGCCAAAAGATCGGGACCAAATTCCCATAACATAAACATATTGATCCCAAAGTGCGGGAACGTAAGATGACTGAACGAAGAGGTCAAGAGCGTGTGGAATCGTTTTCCGTGCACCACGGCGTCATATGAACTCGCAAAGTGTTTCCACATAAATTGGTGCAGTCTCGCATTCTGGAACGAAACCCGCCACAGGCCAAAAATTATTGTATTCGCCGCAATTATGGCTGCAATTGCTTTCTTGTTTGTATCTTCGTACCACTATGAAAAAAGCAGAAAGAAGGATTTTAAAAAGGATTTTTTTTGGTATTCATGACAATTCCGTACCGGTTCATCAAATTGTCGTCCATTTTGATAGTAAAATAAGTCGTTCGCATCCCCGTATAAGTTGGTAACAAGTTCTTCTGACTTTTTCTCCTGCTTATGTAGCCCAGAAGTAACTAGAAGACCACCGGATACAAGACCCATACTGGCGGTGAGAACACCGTCATGACGACAAAATCGACTGAAAAATACTTTCTGCTGGTGCTTATGATGGGATAATACACGCAATTCAATGCCACGAGCTAAAATGGTGGGAACGTGAGTATCGAGGACCATCGCATTGCTGCGGAAGCGAGAACTTGTTCCCCGAGACGTAGATTTCGGGAGCTTACGTGCGAAGCGTAGCATTTTTGCCGTGAAAATAAAATTAATGCTAGCGTATTTTCCCGATTAGAAAGCCCCACTCAATTAAAAGGCCGCCCTCTCTTTTGCGTGGATGGCTACCCGAATAGAGGACCGATTTTTAAATGGATCTAAAGCATCACTACACCAAATATAAAAAAAACTATAATTAATTCAATTTTTTGGACAATGATTGAATTTTTTAAAAAAATTCAATCATTGTCCAAATCAAAAATGATAAAAAGAATAGCTACTAGATAAAATTTTACATCAAAATTTTTTCTACAGGCTGGACAAGAGGAAAACCCCATATTGATGTCCACCGTAATTGCTCACGTCAGTTTTGCGAGTTAAAACTTGAGATTTGGTATCTAGGATTAATTTGCTTAGTTCCCCAAGGTGACTGTGGCCTCAAACTCGATTTCGCTTTCCATCGTTGTGATAATACAATCCCTAATAGTGAAGATTGTCTGATAATTAAGAATTCTCGTCGACCGAAATCAGACTGTAAAAGAGGCGTCACTCATTCGATAGAGTAACTTCGGATCTAACATAACTTTTTTTATTCGCTCAAATAGCATTATCTAGACGTGAGCAATCGCGAGTGAAGCACGGCGCCCCCATCTACCCATCCGTTATGGCATACTGGTTGACCATCACTCACGTATTTAATGGATGGAAGGCTAAACAAAATGTTCGTGAGGTAGATGAAGCACAAAAGGAGCTTGTCTTCTACCTCGTCTCGGCGTATCGACGCCGCACTGCTCTCTGCATATAACCATTGTAACAATAATATATAATATTTAAAGTAAATTTTACTAATCAGAGCAGAATTGTCACGAGAGAAATTTTGTGGTTCTTGAGTATTCCAGCTCGAATAACAGTCATTAGAGCATTACTAGTACTCGTGACGAGCAGGAAGTTCCGAGGACTCACTTCCATAAATGATGATGGTGTCGCCTGGTGGAGCAGTAGGCTGAGGGTGCCCGTTGCTGTCGCGTGTCGGACAGACAAGAGGCCACACTTGACAAATCCATTGCGGATTGTCTGTTGTGGGCCAATTTCCCAAGCCAAACGGGTCAGACGCGCAATCAGAGCTCTCCGTTCCTTGGCCGTAGTTGTGAGCGGGTTGGTGACGTAGTGTTCACAGTAGAGCAGACGTAAACAATCCTAAAAACTTTCATTACGGCAACATCCATGGGATGGCAGCTGCCACTCAGCCCCTGGGGAATGAAATTGACCTGCGTGTTGGTCTCATACAGGCAAAACGTAAAAGCGTCATTTTGTGCATTCCCAGGCTGTCCAGGACGAGGAATCTGCGACTGTGATACTGTGTACGATCCAGTAATTTTGGACTTTGAAAGTGTACGATTGCATCGGGGAGAGGTAACAGTAACAGATAACGGGAAAATGATTTTCAAGCTTTTGAATGAGCCTCCGTAAATTCTTCAGGCGTCGTCCTTTAGTATTACAATAGCTGAAAAAATTGTGCCCACTACTAAAAATACCACGCTGCTCGACGATCCAAGCAAACAACAACATACTGAATACTTAATGTATTTTTCATAACAAAACTATTATAACAGTCATTAGAGCATTACTAGTACTCGTGACGAGCAGGAAGTTCCGAGGACTCACTTCCATAAATGATGATGGTGTCGCCTGGTGGAGCAGTAGGCTGAGGGTGCCCGTTGCTGTCGCGTGTCGGACAGACAAGAGGCCACACTTGACAAATCCATTGCAGATTGTCTGTTGTGGGCCAACTTCCCAAGCCAAACGGGTCAGACGCGCAATCCGAGCTCTCCGTTCCTTGGCCGTAGTTGTGAGCGGGTTGGTGACGTAGTGTTCACAGTAGAGCAGACGTAAACAATCCTAAAAACCTTCATTACGGCAACATCCATGGGATGGCAGATACCAGTCAGCTCCTGGGGAATAAAATCGACCTGCGTGTTGATCTCATACAGGCAAAACGTAAAAGCGTCATTTTGCGCATTCCCAGGCTGTCCAGGACGAGGAATCTGCGACTGTGATACTCTGTACGATCGAGTAATCTTGGACTTTGAAAGTGTACGATTGCATCGGGGAGAGGTAACAGTAACAGATAACGGGAAATTATTTTCAAGCGATTGAATGAGCCTCCGGAAATTCTTCAGGCGTCGTCCTTTAGTATTACAATAGCTGAAAAAATTGTGCCCAGTACTAAAAATACCACGCTGCTCGACGATCCAAGCAAACAACAACATACTGAATACTTAATGTATTTTTCATAACAAAACTATTATAACAGTCATTAGAGCATTACTAGTACTCGTGACGAGCAGGAAGTTCCGAGGACTCACTTCCATAAATGATGATGGTGTCGCCTGGTGGAGCAGTAGGCTGAGGGTGCCCGTCGCTGTCGCGTAGTCGGACAGACAAGAGGCCACACTTGACAAATCCATTGCGGATTGTCTGTTGTCGGCCAACTTCTCAAGCCAAACGGGTCAGACGCGCAATTCGAGCTCTCCGTTCCTTGGCCGTAGTTGTGAGCGGGTTGTTGACGTAGTGTTCACAGTAGAGCAGACGTAAACAATCCTAAAACCCTTCATTACGGCAACATCCATGGGATGGCAGATACCAGTCAGCTCCTGGGGAATGAAATCGACCTGCGTGTTGGTCTCATACAGGCGAACGTAAAAGCGTCATTTTGTGCATTCCCAGGCTGTCCAGGACGAGGAATCTGCGACTGTGATACTGTGTACGATCGAGTAATTTTGGACTTTGAAAGTGTACGATTGCATCGGGGAGAGGTAACAGTAACAGATAACGGGAAAATGATTTTTAAGCTTTTGAATGAGCCTCCGTAAATTCTTCAGGCGTCGTCCTTTAGTATTACAATAGCTGAAAAAATTGTGCCCAGTACTAAAAATACCACGCTGCTCGACGATCCAAGCAAACAACAACATACTGAATACTTAATGTATTTTTCATAACAAAACTATTATAACAGTCATTAGAGCATTACTAGTACTCGTGACGAGCAGGAAGTTCCGAGGACTCACTTCCATAAATGATGAGGGTGTCGCCTGGTGGAGCAGTAGGCTGAGGGTGCCCGTCGCTGTCGCGTAGTCGGACAGACAAGAGACCACACTTGACAAATCCATTGCGGATTGTCTGTTGTGGGCCAACTTCCCAAGCCAAACGGGTCAGACGCGCAATCCGAGCTCTCCGTTCCTTGGCCGTAGTTGTGAGCGGGTTGGTGACGTAGTGTTCACAGTAGACCAGACGTAAACAATCCTAAAACCCTTGATTATGGCAACATCCATGGGATGGCAGATACCAGTCAGCCCCTGGGGAATGGAATCGACCTGTGTGTTGGTCTCATACAGGCGAGACGTAAAAGCGTCATTTTTTGTATTCCCAGGCTGTCCAGGACGAGGAATCTGCAAGCACCCACGTCCAAGTGCCACACTCACGTCAAAAATAGTCTATGGAAGGAGAGCATTTTGGCAGCTTCGAGCAGTTTGCTGGTCGATGCGTTGAGCCGAAAAACTTTGCTGCGCGCGACGCGACAAATCGAACGTAACGTACCTGGTCGATCCGCGTTGCATGTCTTTTAGTCGGTGGCAAACAAAAGCACAGCCTTTGTTATAGTGTTCCAATCGACAATCGAAGCTGTGATACTGTGTACGATCGAGTAATCTTGGACTTTGAAAGTGTACGATTGCATCGGGGAGAGGTAACAGTAACAGATAGCGGGATAATGCTTTTTATGCGATTGAATGAGCCTCCGGAAATTCTTCAGGCGTCGTCCTTTAGTATTACAATAGCTGAAAAAATTGTGCCCAGTACTAAAAATACCACGCTGCTCGACCATCCAAGCAAACAACAACATACTGAATACTTAATGTATTTTTCATAACAAAACTATTATAACAGTCATTAGAGCATTACTAGTACTCGTGACGAGCAGGAAGTTCCGAGGACTCACTTCCATAAATGATGATGGTGTCGCCTGGTGGAGCAGTAGGCTGAGGGTGCCCGTCGCTGTCGCGTGTCGGACAGACAAGAGGCCACACTTGACAAATCCATTGCGGATTGTCTGTTGTGGGCCAACTTCCCCAGCCAAACGGGTCAAACGCGCAATCCGAGCTCTCCGTTCCTTGGCCGTAGTTGTGAGCGGGTTGGTGACGTAGTGTTCACAGTAGAGCAGACGTAAACAATCCTAAAACCCTTCATTACGGCAACATCCATGGGATGGCAGATACCATTCAGCTCCTGGGGAATGAAATCGACCTGCGTGTTGGTCTCATACAGGCGAAACGTAAAAGCGTCATTTTGTGCATTCCCAGGCTGTCCAGGACGAGGAATCTGCGACTGTGATACTGTGTACGATCCAGTAATCTTGGACTTTGAAAGTGTACGATTGCATCGGGGAGAGGTAACAGTAACAGATAACGGGAAAATGCTTTTTAAGCGATTGAATGAGCCTCCGAAAATTCTTCAGGCGTCGTCCTTTAGTATTACAATAGCTGAAAAAATTGTGCCCACTACTAAAAATACCACGCTGCTCGACGATCCAAGCAAACAACAACATACTGAATACTTAATGTATTTTTCATAACAAAACTATTATAACAGTCATTAGAGCATTACTAGTACTCGTGACGAGCAGGAAGTTCCGAGAACTCACTTCCATAAATGATGATGGTGTCGCCTGGTGAAGCAGTAGGCTGAGGGTGCCCGTCGCTGTCACGTAGTCGGACAGACAAGAGGCCACACTTGACAAATCCATTGCGGATTGTCTGTTGTGGGCCAACTTCCCAAGCCGAACGGGTCAGACGCGCAATCAGAGCTCTCCGTTCCTTGGCCGTAGTTGTGAGCGGGTTGGTGACGTAGTGTTCACAGTAGAGCAGACGTAAACAATCCTAAAAACCTTCATTACGGCAACATCCATGGGATGGCAGATACCAGTCAGCTCCTGGGGAATGAAATCGACCTGCGTGTTGGTCTCATACAGGCAAAACGTAAAAGCGTCATTTTGCGCATTCCCAGGCTGTCCAGGACGAGGAATCTGCGACTGTGATACTGTGTACGATCGAGTTATCTTGGACTTTGAAAGTGTACGATTGCATCGGGGAGAGGTAAC
>MIQA02001284.1:0-15397 GCA_001887855.2 Sclerospora graminicola | reverse complement strand
TGAAGAGACTTGCGAAACCTGGGGACATTCTCAAGCTCATTTTTGTCTGTGTCGCGATTCTCCGAATGAGGCCGTTAGTCGAAATTGAGCGCGCTGACGTGACGCTCGGTGTTGGCAAGGACAAATGCACGTGTGACTTTGTCCTCGACTCGTTTCAGCTCGTCAAGTCGGGCATGCTCGCTGAGACGCGGTTTTTGCCCCACATTTTTCACTTTTCCACGCATCAAAAAGACCAGATGAATGACGAGACGCTCGAGATGCCGAAGGATTGTTTAAGTGGGTCAGAAGCATGAGTTTGTACCATCCATCGTCCAAAGTTGTGAAACCAAAGCTCGAAGCGCTACGGATTGCCGAAGGCAAGTTGGAAGCTGCTCTGACACGGCTACAGAGCTCAGAAGACAAGCTCCAAGCGTGTCAGACCATGTTACGTCGCTTACAAACCGACTTTAAATCGCAAATGGTCGAGAAAAGCACGCGTTGAAGCGTTTGCACAAGCAACGGAGCGGAAAATGGCATAAGCAACAGCATTGATTCGAGGCCTTGATGGAGATAAAAAGCGGTGGACGGACGAGTCGAATCGATTCGTCGAGAGAACGCACCATCTTGTGGGCGATTATTGTGCCTTCGCGGCTGCATTTTTGTGCTATTGTGGACCATTAACCGGGAATACCGTGATCTGTTGCTCCGGGAACGTCTTTTATTCGAACAGGGGGCCTTGTCGACGTCGTCTGAGACCCGTTCTTCACTCATCCCATGGACAAAAGGCTTGGTGTTGGACGCGTTTCTTGCTAATGCAGGCACAATTACCGACTGGAAACTCCAAGGCTTGTCCTCGGACCCGTTCTCGATCGAAAATGGTCTCTTGGTGACGCGTGCGCCCCGTTTTCCATTGGTTATGTTATCGCAAGGCCAAGCCGTCTCGTGGTTTTTGTGTCGCGAAGCTTCGCGTCTTCCTTCCATGGGTCTGGTCACGACAATGTGTGGACACTTGCGTGACCTTCTCGAACAGTGTATTGGCGAAGGCAAAGCGTTGATTTCCTTGACTGTATGGACGACAGTGATCTCGATCCTGTCTTTGGGAATCTACTGGATAAAGACTTTATTCTCCGAGGCAAAAGGCAAGTTCGTCAAGCTCCTTGATCGTATCTGTGAGTACCACGACGCATTTGCCTTGTATCTCACGACCCGCGTGGCCAATCCACACTTGTCGCCTGAACTCCAAGCTCTCGCACACACTCGTGATAGACTTTACCGTGACTCAACCAGGTCTGGAAGAGCAACTCTTAAGTCACGTGCTTCGACAAGAACAGCGATCGCTTGAAGAGCAAATGGAACGCGTTCAAGGCGAGCTCCATGCACATGCCAAAGATTTGTTTTGGTCGAGCTCGATGCCTTGTTACTCGAACGGCTTACTGCAAGTGAAGCGAATTTGCTCGACGACATGGCCCTTGTTTCCGTCTTGGCCAATACAAAAGCCAAAGCCATGGCAATCCATGAAAAATGCTCCTTTCCGAGCAAGTAAAACGTGGCATTGTTGACAAGCGACAACAGTATCGTCCTGTGGCGACTCGTGGCGCAGTTCTCTACTTGACGCTCGTCGAGTTTGTCGCAGTTGATACCATGTATCAAACGTCCTTGGACCAATTCGTGCACTTGTTTGGACGTGCCATCGACCAAGCCGAGCACTCGACGCTCGCGTCCAAGCGAGCCGCGTATATCCTCGAAACCCTCACGTACACAGTCTTTTACGTGGCAAGACTCAAGTTACCACAAAGTATGAAGAAGACAACATTTAACGTGGATGTGCTGTCAAAATATGAGCCAACGCCCGAGAGGTTTCGTAGTCGACCTATACCAAAAGCGTCCAAATTCGTGGATAACGACACCGCGGATAACCTTCAAGCTATCGAGCGCCTATTGAGGAGAAGTCAGTTTAATCGCCAACCACACTGGCGCGTCCAATGGCATGGAGAAACAGAAGAAGAAGCAAGTTGGGAGAAAGAGAAGAACATTCGCCATGTCTCCCACTGGAAGGATCTCGTCGCCGATTTCAAGCAGCGTCAATGAGATCAAATCGGGGAGGATGTCAGGACCAGTAATTTAGACTGGACCGCAACCAGTCATTTTATCTTTGACTTAAAAACCATTCATTTGTCTTATTGCATATTGTATATGGGTTATACTAAAACTAGGTATAACATGTTTGCGCAAGTAGGATAGGCGATACCATTAGGTGTGGGTTACACCTACAAAACTAATGGTTAGGAAAGGTTAAACAAAATTCAGTCTTTAATTTTCCAACCAACGCCGCAAGTCCTAACACTCAGCACTTGCAGTACCACAATGCACCCAGAATCTCTATGAATGGGGCCATCAAGCCAACACGACGCCCCGCTCGAGTTTTTTCGACCGTCTTGGCTGTGACACGGAGATCATTAAAGTCGCCATCCTCCTCACTGGGGCCTTACATGACACCAAGACCCACGTTTAAGACTATTTCGCTGCGTTTCAAACGTATGATTGTCTCTGGATAGACGACAAGGAGCTGCGGTACACGCAATTCCTCCACCGTCGTTCTCTGCTGTCGGATTACGAGACGGAATTGCAGCAATTTCAGACCCTCGAAGTCCAGCACGCGCTTCTGGCGCCCGCGCACAACATTGCCGTTTTTTCTTGCATAAAACGCATCTTAAGCTCCAGCTTTGAAACGAATGTCGTCACTGGCGGGTCCACTACGCGGAAAAAGTGCACGAACAAGCACGGACGGCTTGTTTCGTCTCATGGACGTGATTCGTACCACGAGAGTACACCTCGCGACGCACGTTACGTCGTTTGGGGCTTTTTTGTTTCGTTCTGGATGTTCTCAACGACGTGCGAGAGCAGGAAGCAGCCATCGAGATGTAATTGAGTCCCATTGACGCCATGTACGCGATGCTTGAGCGCTTTTAGCCCCCTGGATCCATGGAAACCGATGAGCAGGAGCTCAAAACTCACGTTCAAAACGCGTGACAACAGCTTGTTGAAGAGGCTGAAGAAGTAGCCGATCACGTGGCCGCTAGACAGGGAAACTTTAAGCAAGAATTGATGAACGACGTGCGAGCATTCCAGACTGAAGTCGCTGCGTTCGAGGCGACTATGAAGCAAATGAACCGATGGTCGTGGGGCTTGACCCGATGGAAGCCATGGAACGACTCGCTCGCTTCACCAAATTGCTGAGCGTTTGTGAAGGAAAACAACCAGGGTTTCGAGCGGGAGAAAATGTGTCTGGACTGCGAGGGACAGAGTACCCCGGTCTCAAACGCTCAAGTCAGCTACTCGAGGAGCTCGAAGGCAGTCAGCTACAGCTTCCAGCTATCGCAGGACAAAAGGGATTATGGATCAAACGGCCAAGAAACAGAGTGCAACGTTGACCGAGCTCTCGTCCTGGTGTATCTCGGATCTCGTGATCTCTGTCGCCTTGTCAAAGACATGAAAGTAGTGGACGCACACGACTTTGAGTGGCTTAAACAAGCACGTTTCTATTGGCGACCAAAGCAATACAAAGGAGCATTTGACACGTGCGTTCTGTCGATTGGTGACGTTGACTTTTTCTATGCGTTCGAGTATCTCGGGTGCAAAGAGCGACTTGTCATGACCCCATTGACCGACCGAGCGTACATGACACTGTCCCAAGCTCTCAGGATGTCCTTGGGGAGAGCTCCTGCGGGTCTCGCAAGCACAGGCAAGACCGAGACGGTCACAGATCTTGGACAAAGTCTCGGAATGTATGTGATTGTAACCAATTGTATCGACCACCAACAGTATGCGGACGTGGCCAAGATGTTGAAAAACCTGTGTCAAGGCGGCTTCTGGTGCTGTTTTGATGAATTCAATCGGATTGAGCTCCCCGTGCTCTCGGTCGTGGCGCACCAAGTGCTTGCGATCATCACAGTCAAACGCCTTCACGCTCGTACGTTTGCGTTTCCAGGGGATGCTGTGCCTCTTCGTCTTGAGAGGGACATGGCGTACTTTATCACCATGAATCCCGGCTATCAAGGCCGTCAAGAATTACCCGAGAACCTCAAAGCGCTCTTTCGAACAGTGGCCAATGAAGGTCCCCGATCGAGGAAAATCATCATCAAAGTACGGCTCTGTGCCGTGGGCTACACTTCGTTTGCGGCTCTAGCACGGAAATTCAAGACCCTCTACCGTGTCTGCGAAGATCAATTGTCCAAACAGCGTCACGATGACTTTGGACTGCGTAATACTCTCTCCGTGCTGCGGTCTGCAGGATCCAGGAAGCGCCAGCACGTGGACGTAGCCGAAGACTTGTTGATGATGACGACCTTACGGGAGATGAACCTCTCGAAGCTCGTGGCCTCGGATGTGTCTCTCTTTTTGTCGCTCTTGCAGGATCTTTCCCGTGGCATCAAGCCCCCACGTTCGTCTAGCAACCCGGACATGGTGGTAGAGATTCAGCAGGTCTTGGAACAAGACCAAAACTGACCGTCACCGGTCTTTTGGCGTACCAAGATCATGCAATTGTATGAGACGCAGGTCGTTCGTCATGGCATTGCGCTTGTGGGACGGGCAGGAGCGGGCAAGACGGAGATTGTCAACGTTGTCCAGACAGCATTGAAGACGTCCACTGGTACATGTTACCGTCAAGTGCGTTTGAATCCAAAGGCGATTCGTGCCGACGAGCTCTTTGGCAAGACGGATCGGGTGTCTGGGGAATGGATTTCCGGTGTCTTTGGCGCTTTGTGGGCAAACGCCAACGATCGAGAACAAAAGGACGTGACGTGGCTAGTCTGCGATGGCCCGGTGGATGCTGATTGGATTGAAAACTTGAACACAGTATTGGATGACAACAAGCTCGCTCTTGACGTTGGCAAAGGGCGATCGCTTAGCCAGGATGGAGAATTGCAAACTCGTGTTTGAAGTCGAAGATCCGCGCAATGCATCACCCGCTACGGTTTCTCGAGCAGGGATTGTCTACGTGAGTGAGACAGAGTTGGATTGGAAACCAATCGCCGATCGATGGCTTCGACAATGTCCAGAGCCACAACAACGTGCAGCACTGAGATTGAGTCTTTATACTCTTGTTGGAGGAGAGGAGGAGGAGGAGGAGGAGAATGCTGCCGATCGTCTCTTTGCCTTCTTGACACGACACTGTCAACCTGTTGTGAATGTCCCTCGTGTAGCCTTGATCCAGTCGTGTTTGAACCTGCTCGAGTCGCTCTTGACTCATCAAAAAGAGCTTTCTGGAACGTCTGCAGTGGAGATGGAGCTTGCGATTGATCGAATGGTTGCGTTTGCTGTAGTTTGGGCTGTCGGAGGCGTCTTAGATCATGACGACCGTATAAAGTTGGAGGAATATCTGCGTCATCACGCTCCAGCCTCGACCTTGCCATCGTGTCCATCCTCTACGAGCACCTCGTTGTCTCTATTTGGTCATTTTGTGCATTCAACGACGTTGGAATGGAAACCCTGGCAGCTCGAGAGCACTCTGAACGTGTGGAAAGACGTGATTTGTGACGTTGGACGCTTGATTGTCCCGACGATTGAGACGGCTCGAACGCTTCAATTGCTGCAGTGTCTGCACACGTGTGAGATTCCTGTTTTACCCGTGGGGGAACCAGGCACCGACAAGTCGACGCTTGCTCGTTGCTTCTTTGAAAGGAGCACAATCTCAAGAGACAGCACGAGGGAACAAGACGCGGAAGCGTCGAGAACGTTCATCTTGTCGGGCTCCACGTCATGTAGTATCTTGCAATCAAGTGTGGAAAAGGATCCGGAAAAACGAGGAGGCGAGAACTTTGGTCCGTCCACTGGCGAGCACCTGACGGTCTTTCTCGATGATCTTTCACTGCCACAAGTGAATGAATGGGGCGATCAACCAACGCTAGAACTTGTCCGTCAATTGATTAAAACGCACACGTTGTGTTTCCTTGAAAAGGACAACCGGGGGGACATGAAAAACCATCCACGGCTTGGCTTTCCTTGCTGCAATGCGACTACCACGTTCGGAGAACACCAATCGTCACCTCCCAGCCCGTCTCCAGCGTCATTTCTTCCTTTTGAACCTCGTTCTTCCTTCTTCGGACGTTGCTGCGGCAATCTTCACGCAACTAACACGTTTGTGCTTCGTTTCGGACGTGGAAACCACTGCATCGATCAGCAAAGGATTAACTCCTTCGCTTTTCGACTTGCTGCCGCATCTTGGCACTGCTTCGGTCCGTTTGTGGCTCTGGGTACGACAAACGATGCATCCAAGTCCACAAAAGTTCCACAACATCTTTACGTTGGAAGATCTCAGTCGCTGGGTCCAAATTCTTGTCCAACCCCCTCATACTAAAACAGACAATTGTTTCCTTTGCCGCTGGCAGCACGAAAGAGAACGTGTGTTTGCTGATAAATTCACGACCCTCGAAGAGAAGCAGCGTTTCCATCAAGAAGCCACCAACGTGGTCAAAACGCTCGGTAATGACTCAATCCTGGATCCTCTCGATTCGTTAGTCTACGTTGATTTCTTACAAGACCCGGAAACAATTGAAGCCCAGAGCGAGTCGATCGCTGCCTTGTCGCGCCTCTCCTCACTTGATGACTGGGTGTACCCTTGACTGGTATTTACCATGGCCAGAAGAAGCGCTCTCAGCTGTCAGTCGATCGTCCCTGGAGGACTTCCGTCTTGAGACGACAACCAGTGCGACGAAAGTAGCGCTTGGGCGTCAACTAGGACGATTCCATCAAGCAGTTGAGCTCATAAGTGACGAATATTTCGTCCGTCGACAGTGACGCGTGGTCCAAACACCCCGTAGTTTCTTGAGCTTTCTTGCGACGTACAAGGCGCTGTATCGTGAGAAATGGTACCACGTACAGCACCAAGCAAGTGCCGTGGAGCTTGGCTTGGACAAATTGAATCTAGGCGCACAGGACGTGGAACGAATGAATCGTGTGCTCACGGACGAGAAAGCCAAGCTCGTGATCGCGGAAGCAGCAGCCAACGACATGCTCTCGACGCTTGAGCTCAAGTCGCTTGAAGCCACGACCGAGAACGAACGCGTGCAGCAGATTCGCGAGCAATGTCTCGCTGACGCTGCACGGATTCTGGCCGAGAAAGAAGCTGCTGAAGCCGATCTCAAGCGTGCCCAGCCGTTTCTAGATGAAACCGAGCGAGCGGCAAGCAGTATTCGTCCCACTGATCTCAATGAGTTGAAGAGACTTGCGAAACCTGGGGACATTCTCAAGCTCATTTTTGTCTGTGTCGCGATTCTCCGAATGAGGCCGTTAGTCGAAATTGAGCGCGCTGACGTGACGCTCGGTGTTGGCAAGGACAAATGCACGTGTGACTTTGTCCTCGACTCGTTTCAGCTCGTCAAGTCGGGCATGCTCGCTGAGACGCGGTTTTTGCCCCACATTTTTCACTTTTCCAAGCATCAAAAGGACCAGATGAATGACGAGACGCTCGCGTTGATGGCACCGTACATGGAAAATCTCCCGGGCTTTACAGCCTCGGCAGCCAAGAATGCTTCAAAAGCTGCCAAAGGATTGTTTAAGTGGGTCAAAGCCATGCGTTTGTACCATCAAGCGTCCAAAGTCGTGAAACCCAAGCTCGAAGCGCTACGGATTGCCGAAGGCAAGTTGGAAGCTGCTCTGACACGGCTCCAGAGCTCAGAAGACACGCTCCAAGCGTGTCAGACCATGTTACGTCGCTTACAGACCGACTTTAAATCGCAAATGGCCGAGAAAGCACGCGTTGAAGCGTTTGCACAAGCAACGGAGCGGAAAATGGCACAAGCAACAGCATTGATGCGAGGCCTCGATGGAGAAAAAAAGCGGTGGACGGACGAGTCGAATCGATTCGTCGAGCGAACGCACCATCTTGGGGGCGATCGTGCCTTAGAGGCTTCCTTTTTGTGCTATTATGGACCATTTAACCGGGAATACCGCCAATCCACACTTGTCGCCTGAACTCCAAGCTCTCGCGCACACTCGTGATCGTCTATACCGTAACTCAAACAGGTCTGGAAGAGCAACTCTTAAGTCACGTGCTTCGACAAGAACAGCGATCGCTTGAAGAGCAAATGGAACGCGTTCAAGGCGAGCTCCATGCACATGCCAAAGATTTGTTTTGGTCGAGCTCGATGCCTTGTTACTCGAACGGCTTACTGCAAGTGAAGCGAATTTGCTCGACGACATGGCCCTTGTTTCCGTCTTGGCCAATACAAAAGCCAAAGCCATGGCAATCCATGAAAAATGCTCCTTTCCGAGCAAGTAAAACGTGGCATTGTTGACAAGCGACAACAGTATCGTCCTGTGGCGACTCGTGGCGCAGTTCTCTACTTGACGCTCGTCGAGTTTGTCGCAGTTGATACCATGTATCAAACGTCCTTGGACCAATTCGTGCACTTGTTTGGACGTGCCATCGACCAAGCCGAGCACTCGACGCTCGCGTCCAAGCGAGCCGCGTATATCCTCGAAACCCTCACGTACACAGTCTTTTACGTGGCAAGACTCAAGTTACCACAAAGTATGAAGAAGACAACATTTAACGTGGATGTGCTGTCAAAATATGAGCCAACGCCCGAGAGGTTTCGTAGTCGACCTATACCAAAAGCGTCCAAATTCGTGGATAACGACACCGCGGATAACCTTCAAGCTATCGAGCGCCTATTGAGGAGAAGTCAGTTTAATCGCCAACCACACTGGCGCGTCCAATGGCATGGAGAAACAGAAGAAGAAGCAAGTTGGGAGAAAGAGAAGAACATTCGCCATGTCTCCCACTGGAAGGATCTCGTCGCCGATTTCAAGCAGCGTCAACGAGATCAAATCGGGGAGGATGTCAGGACCAGTAATTTAGACTGGACCGCAACCAGTCATTTTATTTTTGACTTAAAAACCATTCATTTTTCTTATTGCATATTGTATATGGGTTATACTAAAACTAGGTATAACATGTTTGCGCAAGTAGGATAGGCGATACCATTAGGTGTGGGTTACACCTACAAAACTAATGGTTAGGAAAGGTTAAACAAAATTCAGTCTTTAATTTTCCAACCAACGCCGCAAGTCCTAACACTCAGCACTTGCAGTACCACAATGCACCCAGAATCTCTATGAATGGGGCCATCAAGCCAACACGACGCCCCGCTCGAGTTTTTTCGACCGTCTTGGCTGTGACACGGAGATCATTAAAGTCGCCATCCTCCTCACTGGGGCCTTACATGACACCAAGACCCACGTTTAAGACTATTTCGCTGCGTTTCAAACGTATGATTGTCTCTGGATAGACGACAAGGAGCTGCGGTACACGCAATTCCTCCACCGTCGTTCTCTGCTGTCGGATTACGAGACGGAATTGCAGCAATTTCAGACCCTCGAAGTCCAGCACGCGCTTCTGGCGCCCGTGCACAACATTGCCGTTTTTTCTTGCATAAAACGCATCTTAAGCTCCAGCTTTGAAACGAATGTCGTCACTGGCGGGTCCACTACGCGGAAAAAGTGCACGAACAAGCACGGACGGCTTGTTTCGTCTCATGGACGTGATTCGTACCACGAGAGTACACCTCGCGACGCACGTTACGTCGTTTGGGGCTTTTTTGTTTCGTTCTGGATGTTCTCAACGACGTGCGAGAGCAGGAAGCAGCCATCGAGATGGAATTGAGTCCCATTGACGCCATGTACGCGATGCTTGAGCGCTTTTAGCCCCCTGGATCCATGGAAACCGATGAGCAGGAGCTCAAAACTCACGTTCAAAACGCGTGACAACAGCTTGTTGAAGAGGCTGAAGAAGTAGCCGATCACGTGGCCGCTAGACAGGGAAACTTTAAGCAAGAATTGATGAACGACGTGCGAGCATTCCAGACTGAAGTCGCTGCGTTCGAGGCGACTATGAAGCAAATGAACCGATGGTCGTGGGGCTTGACCCGATGGAAGCCATGGAACGACTCGCTCGCTTCACCAAATTGCTGAGCGTTTGTGAAGGAAAACAACCAGGGTTTCGAGCGGGAGAAAATGTGTCTGGACTGCGAGGGACAGAGTACCCCGGTCTCAAACGCTCAAGTCAGCTACTCGAGGAGCTCGAAGGCAGTCAGCTACAGCTTCCAGCTATCGCAGGACAAAAGGGATTATGGATCAAACGGCCAAGAAACAGAGTGCAACGTTGACCGAGCTCTCGTCCTGGTGTATCTCGGATCTCGTGATCTCTGTCGCCTTGTCAAAGACATGAAAGTAGTGGACGCACACGACTTTGAGTGGCTTAAACAAGCACGTTTCTATTGGCGACCAAAGCAATACAAAGGAGCATTTGACACGTGCGTTCTGTCGATTGGTGACGTTGACTTTTTCTATGCGTTCGAGTATCTCGGGTGCAAAGAGCGACTTGTCATGACCCCATTGACCGACCGAGCGTACATGACACTGTCCCAAGCTCTCAGCATGTCCTTGGGGGGAGCTCCTGCGGGTCTCGCAAGCACAGGAAAGACCGAGACGGTCAAAGATCTTGGACAAAGTCTCGGAATGTATGTGATTGTAACCAATTGTATCGACCCCCAACAGTATGCGGACGTGGCCAAGCTGTTGAAAAACCTGTGTCAAGGCGGCTTCTGGTGCTGTTTTGATGAATTCAATCGGATTGAGCTCCCCGTGCTCTCGGTCGTGGCGCACCAAGTGCTTGCGATCACCACAGTCAAACGCCTTCACGCTCGTACGTTTGCGTTTCCAGGGGATGCTGTGCCTCTTCGTCTAGAGAGGGACATGGCGTACTTTATCACCATGAATCCCGGCTATCAAGGCCGTCAAGAATTACCCGAGAACCTCAAAGCGCTCTTTCGAACAGTGGCCAATGAAGGTCTTCGATCGAGGAAAATCATCATCAAAGTACGGCTCTGTGCCGTGGGCTACACTTCGTTTGCGGCTCTGGCACGGAGATGCAAGACCCTCTACCGTGTCTGCGAAGATCAATTGTCCAAACAGCGCCACGATGACTTTGGACTGCGTACTATTCTCTCCGTGCTGCGGTCTGCAGGATCCAGGAAGTGCCAGCACGTGGACGTAGCCGAAGACTAGTTGATAATGACGACCTTACGGGAGATGAACCTCTCGAAGCTCGTGGCCTCGGATGTGCCTCTCTTTTTGTCGCTCTTGCAGGATCTTTTCTGTGGCATCGATCCCTCACGTTCGACTAGCAACCAGGACATGGCGGTAACGATTCAGCAGGTCTAGGAACAAGCACAAAACTGGCCGTCGCCGGCCTTTTGGCGTGCCAAGATCATGCAACTGTATGAGACGCAGATCGTTCGTCATGGCATTGCACTTGTGGGGCGGGCAGGAGCGGGCAAGACGGAGATTGTCAACGTTGTCCAGACAGCATTGAAGACGCCCACAGGTACATGTTACCGTCAAGTGCGTTTGAATCCAGAGGCGATTCGTGCCGACGAGCTCTTTGGCAAGACGGATCGGGTGTCTGGGGAATGGATTCCCGGTGTCTTTGGCGCTTTGTGGGCAAACGCCAACGATCGAGAGCAAAAGGACGTGACGTGGCTAGTCTGCGATGGCCCGGTGGATGCTGATTAGATTGAAAACTTGACCCCAGTCTTGGATGACAACAAGCTCGCTCTTGACGTTGGCAAACGGCGATCGCTTGGCCATGACGGAGAATTGCAAACTCGTAATGGAAGTCGAAGATCTGCGCAATGCATCACCCGCTACGGCTGGTATTGTCTAAGTGAGTGAGACAGAGTTGGATTGGAAACCAATCGCCGATCGATGACTTCGACAATGTCCAGAGCCATAACAACGTGCAGCACTGAGATCGAGTCTTTATGCTCTGGTTGGCGGAGCGGAGGAGGAGGAGGAGAATGCTGCCGATCATATATTTGCCTTTTTGACACGACACTGTCAACCTGTTGTGAATGTCCCTCGTGTAGCTTTGATCCAGTCGTGTTTGAACCTGCTCGAGTCACTTGTGACTCAAAAAAGAGCTTCCTGGAACGTCTGCAGTGGAGATGGAGCTTGCGATTGATCGAATGGTTGTGTTTGCTGTAGCTTGGGCTGTCGGAGGCGTCTTAGATCACGACGACCGTGTCAAGTTGGAGGAATATCTGCGTCACCACGCTCCAGCCTCGACCTTGCCGTCGTGTCCTTCCTCTGCGAGCTCCTCGTTGTCTTGTCTCGATTTGATCATTTTGTGCATTCAACGACGTTGGAATGGAAACCCTGGCAGCTCGAGAGCACTCTGAACGTGTGGAAGACGTGATTTGTGACGTTGGACGCTTGATTGTCCCGACGATTGAGACGGCTCGAACGTTTCAATTGCTCCAGTGTCTGCACACGTGTGAGATCCCTGTTTTACTCTTGGGGGACCCAGGCACCAGCAAGTCGACGCTTGCTCGTTGCTTCTTTGAAAGGAGCACAATCTCAAGAGACAGCACGAGGGAACAAGACGCGAGAGCGTCGAGAACGTTCATCTTGTCGAGCTCCACGTCCTGTAGTAGCTTGCAATCAAGTGTGGAAGAAGCTGGAAAAAATGGAGGCAAGACC
Source organism: Sclerospora graminicola (assembly GCA_001887855.2). NCBI lineage: Eukaryota > Oomycota > Peronosporomycetes > Peronosporales > Peronosporaceae > Sclerospora > Sclerospora graminicola. The sequence continues at coordinate 2,875 of MIQA02001284.1, read as the reverse complement.
TTTGGTCCGTCCACTGGCGAGCACCTGACGGTCTTTCTCGATGATCTTTCACTGCCACAAGTGAATGAATGGGGCGATCAACCAACGCTAGAACTTGTCCGTCAATTGATTAAGACGCACACGTTGTGTTTCCTCGAAAAGGAAAAGCGGGGGGACATGAAAACCATCCACAGCTTGGCTTTCCTTGCTGTCATGAAACTACCACGTACGGAGAACACCAATCGTCACCTCCCAGCCCGTCTCCAGCGTCATTTCTTCCTTTTGAACCTCGTGCTTCCTTCTTCGGACGTTGCTGCGGCCATCTTTACGCAACTAACACGTTTGTGCTTCGTTTCGGACGTGGAAACCACTGCATCGATCAGCAAAGGATTAACTCCTTCGCTTTTCGACTTGCTGCCGCGTCTTGGCGCTGCTTCGGTCTATTTGTGGCTCTGGGTACGACAAACGATACCTCCAAGTCCACAAAAGTTCCACTACATCTTTACGTTGCAAGATCTCAGTCGCTGAGTCCAAGGTCTTGTTCAAACCCCTCGTACTATCACAGACAATTGTTTCCTTTGCCGCTGGCAGCACGAAAGTGAATGTGTGTTCGCTGATAAATTCACGACCTTCGAAGAGAAGTAGCATTTCCATCAAGAAGCCACCAACGTGGTCAAAACGCTCGGTAATGACTCAATCCTGGAGCCTCCCGCGTCGTTAGTCTACGTTGATTTCTTACAAGACCCGGAAACAATTGAAGCCCAGAGCGAGTCGATCGCTGGCTTGTCGCGCCTATCCTCACTTGATGACTGGCTGTACCCTTGACCGGTATTTACCATGGCCAGAAGAAGCGCTCTCAGCTGTCAGTCGAGCGTCCCTGGAGGACTTCCGTCTTTTTGAGACGACAACCAGTGCGACGAAAGTAGCGCTTGGGCGTCAACTAGGACGATTCCAGCAAGCAGTTGAGCTCGTGAGTGACGAGTATTTCGTCCGTCGACAGCGACGCGTGGTCCAAACACACCCCCGTAGTTTTTCTTGAGCTTTCTCGCGACGTACAAGGCGCTGTATCGTGAGAAATGGCACCACGTACAGCATCAAGCAAGTGCCGTGACGCTTGGCTTAGACAAATTGAATCAAGGCGCACAGGACGTGGAACGAATGAATCGTGAGCTCACGGACGAGAAAGCCAAGCTCGTGATCGCAGAAGCAACAGCCAACGACATGCTCTCGACGCTTGAGCTCAAGTCGCTTGCAGCCACGACCGAGAACGAACGCGTGCAGCAGATTCGCGAGCAATGTCTCGCTGATGCTGCACGGATTCTGGCCGGGAACGCGTGCAGCAGATTCGCGAGCAATGTCTCGCTGATGCTGCACGGATTCTGGCCGGGAAAGATGCCGCTGAAGCCGATCTCAAGCATGTCCAGCCGTTTCTAGATGAAGCCGGGCGAGCGGCAAGCAGTATTCGTCCCCCAGATCCCAATTAGCTGAAGAAACTCGCGAAACCTGGAGACATTCTCAAGCTCATTTTTGACTGTGTCGCGATTCTTCAAATGACGCCGTTAGTCAAAATTGAGCGCGCTGACGTGACGCTCGGCGTTGGCAAGGACAAATGCACGTGTGACTTTGTCCTCGACTCGTGCTCGCTGACACGGTTTTTGCCCAGTGTATTGGCGAAGGCAAAGCGTTGATTTCCTTGACTGTATGGACGACAGTGATCTCGATCCTGTCTTTGGGAATCTACTGGATAAAGACTTTATTCTCCGAGGCAAATGGCAAGTTTGTCAAGCTCCTTGATCGTATCTGTGAGTACCACGACGCGTTTGCCTTGTATCTCAAGACCCGCGTGGCCAATCCACACTTGTCGCCTGAACTCCAAGCTCGCACACTCGTGATCGACTTTATCGTGACTCAAACAGGTCTGGAAGAGCAACTCTTAAGTCACGTGCTTCGACAAGAACAGCGATCGCTTGAAGAGCAAATGGAACGCGTTCAAGGCGAGCTCCATGTACATGCCAAAGATTTGTTTTGGTCGCGCTCGATGCCTTGTTACTCGAACGGCTTACTGCAAGTGAAGCGAATTTGCTCGACGACATGGCCCTTGTTTCCGTCTTGCCCAATACAAAAGCCAAAGCCATGGCAATCCATGAAAAGATGCTCCTTTCCGAGCAAGTAAAACGTGGCATTGATGACAAGCTCAGTCACTCGTGGTCTCTACGATCGCCATCGACTAAGTTTTCTCCTCCTACTCGCGCTCAAGCTTCTCGTAGCAGTCGATTGTATGTCGAGTACCGACGAGGAGCTTGTTGTTGAAAGCGGGAGCGTCACGAAACGTAGCGACGGAGCCACCGAATCCTTTCGAATGGCTGCCCACGCGTGCCTGGTTGAATGTCATTCAACTAGCAAATGAAAAGACCCTCTTTTAGAACCTGGTAGGAGACCTCCAGCGCCATGAAACGAGCTGGCGTAACTGGTTTGACGCCAATGAGCCGGAACAGCAAGCGGTGCCAATCTATCAAGCAGGTTCTTGGATTCACGCACGCTTTCGAAGGCGAATGTGCACTTTCATCGGCTCTTTTTAGTCCGTGCTTTACGGGAAGATCGGACGATTCCAGACGGCTGCCAGCGTTAGGACCACGCTATATCGAGCCCAGGACGGAGAGACTGGAGACCATTTACAACGAGATGCGGGCCGAGACGCTCGTCTTGTATCTGTTATCCCCTGGAGGAGACCCGACGGAATCGATTGAGCAGCTTGCTCGACGCCAGCGACAGCGTCTCGTGACAATTTCCATGGGAGAAGGTCAACAAGCCGTGGCAGCAGACGCTGTAGTGGCAGCCATGGAAAGTGGATCGTGGGTCTTGCTCCAAAACTGTCATCATGGGCTCGAGTATATGA
>MIQA02001283.1:0-37263 GCA_001887855.2 Sclerospora graminicola | reverse complement strand
GGGCGGTGAAAATCAAAGTGTGGGAGATGTGATGAGCGCGTGCCTCAACCGTTGTGCGGCTGCGACAAGGCTCAGGGGCGGCTGTGGTGAAGTGCTCCAGAAGTTAACGGACTAATGATGATGGATGCCCGCACCGGATTGGCTGAAATGTCACCCTTAGCCGGATGCCCAGACCGGTCAGTAATAAGATGCAATCTGGGGCTGCCAGGCGCACCTGCAAGCGGCCGGGCGGCGCCCGGCTGGAAATCAAGTCGGCGGACCTGACAAGGGGCGAGGATAGTCGGACAGGCGGGCTGAGCAGACGGGAGGACTATGGATGTTTGACGGCCGAGGCGCGGATGGCGGACGGCCGAGACGTTGGATTGTTTGTAAGGATTGAGTGAATGGAGCCTGAAAGAAGATGATTGTTCTGGTGGATGGAGCAGGCACCCGGGTCGCATGAGAAGCTGCCAAGGAACTGCTAGCGTCAGCGGCCGAGGGGCGCGGATGGGTGGCTATCCGGCTGAGCCGGCCGGGTACAATGTACCATTCGGACTGGTACCATATGGGTTCGGTGTACCGGCCGGGTTGGTACCATTTGGGGTTGGTGTACCGGCCGTACCGGTACACAGATTCGGAGTCAGCCGGGTTGCGTTGGGTAAGGTACATGACTGGCCAGCCGTGTTATTTGAGGTAGGTTACACAAAGGGAGTATTGGACATAGGATAAATCAGTATACGTTTCGCTTTCTTAGACGCAAGTCGCTTTTATTGGTTCACGGCAGAGGCTAACAAGGTCCCCTCTCGCTGTTATTGGTTTGCCCGGGGAAGGTTAAGTTAACCCACCGGAAGTCCCCTGACCGGGAGTCGCGGCGACTTCGTATACTCACCTCAAGTCACCCGTGTTTTGAACACGGTATTAAGTATTGGGAAGTGGCGACATTTTTGCCTTCTGTGGAAGAAGGTGGAGTTATATCTACCTTGCATACACATTTGGATTCGCCCTTCATTGTTATTGGTTTAGCTGGCCGATTGATTATTCTCGGTCCAGCCGGCACTATACAAACTTCAAGTGTCTTATTGGTTTAGCTGGCCGATCGACTATTCTCGGCCCAGCCGGCACTATACAAAGTTCAAGTGTATTGCCAGACGAGCTCCCCGGTGACTATTTCCGCCCAGGAGCTAACCCTAGTCCTAACCCTCATCTCCTATTGGACGGATCTACACTTTTCGCCCTAGGGTCCACCAGGAGAGCTAACCACCCAGTACTGACGGGTACACAAGGTGAGCTTTCAACATGCAACATTCGAGCAGTCGCGATCAAGCGGATGAAAGCGACCGATCCAGCCGGCCGGAAGCCGGATCGGATCATGACTCGGATGGACGGAGTACCCCCTCCGGTAGTCAGTTGTCTGGGACCCCCGTGGGTGTTCGCGTCTCAGGAAGATTTTCTGAGAGCGACTACACCACACATTGGTCCAAATAGTTGACAAGGGCGGCATCTCATTGGTGGAAATATTTGACCCGGGCGGCATCCCATTGGCTGATATTGCTGGCTCGGCTCGCGTTTCCAGCCTATCCTGCTCTCTCAGATTGTGGTAATCCACCTCCCGTAATTCATACAAAACCGCAGCATAGACCGCGAAATCCTCAAGGAACCGACTGTAGTAATTCAGGCTGCCCAAAAAGGATTGCATAGCCTTTAGAGACCGCGGGAAAACAAGCAGTGTTCCGCCGGATGTCTTTCCTTTCGCACTTCTTGCAAGTCAGCCGCTTCCAACAGCTCCGGTCGTCATGCTTGATGGACCCGCAGTGGGTACAGTTGCGTCTGGGGTAATCCTGGTCAGTTCGAGCCGGAAAACCCTTCGGCTGACTGGACCCAGTGGCAGTCTGGATGGCTGACTGGCTTCCGCCGAGAACAAGTACCGGTATTGTTCCTCCTCGGACTCGCCCTCAGACCGCTGGTATTCCTTTTCCGAACTAGTCGCATCCGACTCTCGGGCGACCATGCGGACGGCTCGGGCCGTCCTGGTAGATGGCGGCCGGCTTCCTTGATCCGAGCTAAAACGGGACTTGAACCGGCCGGTTCCAACTGCCACCTTGGGGCCACGCTTCTTCGCTCTTTGGTAGGTGCGCAGCTTCAATTCCAGCTCCGTGGTATTCTTCAATCACAGTATCGCTAGCTGGTCCGCCAGCTCCCGATCGTCCAACGTGCTGAATAAATGCTCCATATGTTCCCGAGTGGCTTCCGACCGACTGGCATCTTCTTTATCCGGTATATTCGCCCTCATGCCAGCGACATTTAGGCGATGGAGGTACTCCAGAGGGGTCTCGTCCGCCCGTTTCTTGGTGTGGAAATATTGGCGCGCCACCGACATTCCAGATCCACAATATTGTTCTCCGAACGCTTCGGCCAATCTCTTCCAATTAACTCGGACTTCCCGGCTGAGCTGTTCGATCCAGTTTTTGCTGGACCTTTCATCAAGTATCCGAAGATCAGGCACTTCTCATAGTCCGGCGTCCGGTCTCTGAGAAATGCCGACTTCATCTTGCTCAGCCATCCTCGGGCTTGGTCCTCGTCCATGTCTCGTCCAGTGAAATCTTTTAGCTCGGGCGTGGCTGACATCCGCACCCTTGTAATCGCTCCTGAGTCCGGATCAAACGCTTCGACCAAGGCTATGTTGGCTCGGCGAGCCATCCCCAGGTCCAGGTCATCCGGATCGTAGTGGTACTTGGCCGACATGACGGATTCCATATCCACGTCGCTAAGAGACAGCTTCCTATTCGTTGGCCGCCGTTCGGTCCGGCGACCTGTCTGGCGACTCGGCGGGGCGGCATGGGGTTCACTCTGCTTGGAATGCACCGACTCCATGTCTTCGTCACTCGGCTCCCTCGCATAGTACTGGACTGGTCCGGGGGCCTGTGTTCCACGACGAGCTGGCTGGTCCGGTGACTTCGGACTGCCGCGGCTGGCGCTCAGCCGACGCTGCTCTTCCAAGTATCGCTCCATCATCGCCGAAAACATGTTTTGCAGGTGATCCGGCACCTGAAGGCTCTCTTGAGGGGCGACTTGGGGGGCGACTTGAGGGGCGGCCGGGCTGCCAGATTGACATTCCTTTTTGATCCGCCCATCCGCGTCTTCGTCTTCCTCCTTCGGTTCTGGATCCGCCGTCGCCGTCTGCCAGACCTGTACGCTGTACTGGCTGGCGTTCTTTCGCTTGGGCGTACCTGGATCCTCACGTCCTCCAAGCCTCATGGCCGTCGCCACACGCGCTGCTCCCCTTGGGCCAAGCGTCATACGGGTGATACCCACCGATGAGTCGGATGAGTCCGCTTCCGAAGGGGCAGACTCGTACTGAGAAGAACCCGAGTGTATCCCGGCCGGTCTGCTTGCTGCCGGACGGCGCCACTCCAGTCGTGGCTGTCATCTTCTCCGACGGCGGCGAACAGCCCACTAGCGGTACCAAGCGGTCGTGCAGTGCGCTGGATGCCTCCTTCAACTTGTCCACCTTCAGATCGAAAAGCTCGTTCGGATCGAACACGCCGGTGTTAATGCCGGCTTGTTTGAGTTGATCGAATAGTCCTCTAATAAGGGACACGTGGCCGTCTGAGAGAGTTGGGGGAGAGACGGGACCTTTCAATCCGCCTATGATCTTCGGCCGTGTTATCTTCAGCACCTTATCCGTCCGCAAGAACTGCCCCAACTCGTGAAGATGGAAAGCACGCTCCAGGTCTGTATCCGTTGATAGGCCGTCCAACTTTTCTTCTTCTACTTCGAAACGCGGTCTATCTTTGCGGGTTCGATAATCCGATTCCTGCCAATCCGGTCTCTTTAGGGGTAGGTGGCCCGGATCGCGACTTGATCCCGATCCGACCGGCTTCCCGCTCCGGTCGCATCCGACTACCGCTTCTTCTTTCTTAATTTTTTCTTCTTTTATATCCATAATATGCATTTGTTTGTTAAGATCATGGTCGAAACCATGATCCTTCCTCGGACTATGGCTACTTGCACCATAATCCGATCCGGCTCCAGCTGGGGCATAGCGGCCGGTACTACCGTAAGTAGTACCGTAATCCGGCACAGTACCGTAATGCGCCCCCGGAGGAGCATCTAGGGGAGTAGCTTCTTCTTTAATGTCGACCTCGAACTCCCCCAATTCGAGTCGACCATCGCATCCTCCCATCTTCAGCAGCATTGGGGGCAATATGCCTTCCCCCGATGCACCCGACACAACATCTTCAACAAATTAGACAGGTTTAGGTCTTTCGCCCACTAGGGACTCGCGGTGATATCCAGGGTCACCAAGAGATCCGGACACGCGCACCATTGTGGTGTAGTCGCTCTCAGAAATTCTTCCTGAGATGCGAACACCCACGGGGGGCCCAGATGACTGACTGTCGGAGGGGGTACTCCGTCCATCCGAGTCATGATCTGATCCGGCATCCGGCCGGCTGGATCGGTCACTTCCATCACCTTGGTCGTGGCGACTTGGATCATCCATGTTAAAAGCTCACCTTGTGTACCCGTCAGTACTGGCAGAATCTACCCCAAACAGCCCTGCTGGACAGTTATGTGTCTTACCTGAAGTAGCCCGGTTAACTCCGATCGGATGCTCTTTTGTGTACCGGCCCAGCCGGTACACCAACCCCAGAATATACAAACCCGACCGGTACACCAACCCCAGATGATACCAACCCGGCCGGTACACCAACCCCAACTGGTACCAGCCCGATCGGTACACCGAACCTAGCTGGTACCAGCCCGACCGGTACACCGAACCCAGCCGGATCGGCCGGATGGCCATCCATCTAAGCTCACTTGACCGCTGGCATTAGCACTTCCTTGGCAGCTCCACGTCCGACCCTGGTGCTTCCTCCATCCTCTAAGAAACTCAACCTCCTTCAGTACCCTTCGCCCATACCTTCCGACCAATCCGCCAGATTGGGCAATAAAAGGATATTCGAAGAACATGGACGCAACATTTTTGTATTTGGTGGCCTTGGCCCGTGAGAGTGGACCCCACAAAAAACTTATCGTGGATAATATCGTAAATTATGCAGCACCTGTATTGAAAATAGGACCAATAATCTGATACAATACACAGCGCGAAGATTACATGCAGCACGCGCAAGAACTCGTCGCGTGGGCGGAAGAACTTGAAGATGACGCAGTGAAAGACAAGAGACAACCAAGAAGCGTTGTGAATGTTGTGGATGAGAATATAAACAAAAGAACGTGTTTCGGGTGTGGTATGGATGGACATACTCAAGAATATTGTCGTCAAGGCGATCGAAGGAGCCAAGGCAAACGTTTCGAGCGCAAACCTAGAGCGAGAACTGAAAGAATTAGTGGCAAGAGTTTCGTACTGTCAACTATCGAATGCAAAAAGAAAACGACAAAATCCCGAAAAAGACATATTAATGGACGATGGCATATGTATTATCGATAGTGGTGCAAGTCGGCATCTTGTGTCAAGTGAAGAATTCCTAGAAGATGCTAAGACAAGTGACGAGAATGAAGACTTATGCTGCCGGATGGAGCAAACCTCAAGGTCACAGAGGTTTGGAAAAGTACGATTGAAAACGGATTTTCTCGACTATACTATCGACGGAAGCATATTACGCACCGAATTTGGCCAAGAATCTCATTTCAGTTAGTAGGCTAAGAAAAAAATGGTGTACGCTTAAACATTGCGGAAAGAAGATGCAGATGATGCATGAGATAACGTATTATATGATGTAGAAATATCTGGTTGCGTATTTACCGCCAGATTGAAGTTTATTAAGGAAGTTAGTGTTTCTCTAAGATTTTCGAACATGGTGATGACGGTCGTGCAGGATGACACTTGTAACGATATGCAAGAAGGATCACTACACCATTTCTTCTTACGTTTGGGTCATTTATCTTATGACACTGTGGAAAGAATGGCTAAAGACCTGGCATCAGGCATAACACTGACGGACAGACGTAGATCGAACTGTTTGACCTGTGCCGAGGGTAAAGCCACAAAGACAAGACAATCAAAGCAAGACAGCGGCCCAAACGCACCTATAGACAGAATTGGTGGTGTTATTTGTTGTGATTTAAAAGAACCGATAACGCCAAGAGACCGTCGTGGAAACCGTTACTTAGTGATTTTTGTGGATCATTTCTCAAATTACGTGCGAGTGCTCCCCACAAATTCGAAGGACCAAGCGGAAAAAAATTGAATATTTTTTTACTTGGTTTGAAGGAGAATTTAGTTTTCGAATTCACGTTTTAAGGACTGGTGGTGGTGGAGAGTATATGAATGAAGATTTATTCTGCAAACATACCGTCGTAAGGAGACAATTACACAGGAAGGGAGTCCCGCCTCGAATGGAAAGGCAGAACGAATGAATAGGAAATTTTTCAACATGATACGATGTACTCCCTCCGTCCCAAAGTTATTGTCCGATTCACGGTTTTTTAGCGTCCCATATTTATTGTCTTATTTTTATTTATGAAGTGCTACAGTCGATCGCAATGAGTTCTCTCCTTTCCAGGTGCTCGTGAAGGTAGAAATCTCATATAATATATAAAGTACTTGCTCATGAAGGTAGACATGGCATCATTTAGAGAGTACAGTACTTGGTCGCAGACCTTTTCAGATCAATGCGCTGGACCGGTTCCCGGTTGATGTTATGCATGGAGATGAAGAGCGCACAGTACCTCGAATGTTGGCATGCCTTATAGCAGCTGTTAATATATAGTCGTACACCGCTCGCCGTTGTCTTTCAGTCAAATTCTTCTTCTTCACAAGGATTATAGCATCATGAGTACCCAACTATAACCACTTCGCATTCACCCAAAAATAACCCGACAAAAAAATAACATGTATCAGTGCAGAGCTGGGTTCTTCCATCACCATCACCACCACCTTCATCGACAGAGGCTGGAGCGAACTTTATATATCTACCGGTGCTCCGTCACATGACTTCAAAATTAGAAGGTAATTTTGGTACTGTAACTTAAGCTAGATAAAAGCTTAAAACCCCAATTTAACATCAAATGAAAGCCCTTAAAACCCCTATAATTTGATGTAATTTATAGCAAAAAAGCAGTATTTTTGACCTTAATCTAAGTTCGAACATTTTCGCTGCCCGATCTTTCGTTTGGGCAGTGAAAACTCGTGCGTAATTTGAACAATGGTCAACAAAGACCACCGATGCACATCGACTTCGATTAGCGGAATGCATGCCCAACAGTAGCGACCAATAAAGATAATACACAATTTCAAACGAATTTGTTTGCAAAGTTCATCAATCCTTGGCGCATGCAATATTTTCGTTAGCAAGTCTGCAACCATGTTTCCACTCGACACATGCTCCACAATCAGCGTTTTGTAAAATCCTTCAAACATTTCAACTTCACGTCGATGGGCTTCGCTCTAGCCACACTCGCTTCGTCCTTGAGTTGTTTAATGGCGGATTGGCTGCCAATCTTTAATATGATAGGTGTCCTTGCTTTGACTCTAATCTCCTCAAAAAGCTCCCTTAAACCTACGGCTTCTCCTCTACCCGCAGCGGCTGCAACAAACTCCGCTTCTGCAGTCGACAACGCAACCGTTCCCTGCTTCTTGCAGTTCCATCCCGCTATATTACCATTCACGAAAACCACGTTCGCGCTAACAATTTTTTGTCTTCACGATCAGCCGCAAAATCTGCGTCGCTTTAATTCACAATTCGCAAAGGCAGTTTCGGTTCATCATCTCCAAGTAAACTTAACTTCAAGTCCTTGGTGCCTTTCAAATACCGGACTATCCATTTCGCCACTTTGTAATCGTTTAAACGTGGTGCGTGCGTGTGTCTGGTCGCGCGATGCACCGCAAATGAGATGTCTGGCGTGAAACTCTAGAAATCCACAACAGGCTTCCAAGAAGTGACTGAAATCTTTCACGGTAGGTATATTTCCTTAAAAGACACTTGGTAACAATTCATTCAAAGCTTCCAAAGTCGAGATAGGTGTTTTCACGTTATTTGCTTCTCTTAAACCATGCTTATCAATCATCTCCAAAATTGTTACTTCCTGGTCCAATGTGTAACCTTTCTTAGGTCTTCAAGTATTCTCATACCGAAAAATTTCTCCACGTTACCGAAGTCTATTAATTCCAGTACCTGCATATCTTGGAAAAATTCATCAGCTAATATCGTGTCCGTTGACGTAACCTCCAACCTCTATGGTCCGATTTTTGTCCACTCATACGAAAACACATGTGTTTGGCAAACATTAAGAAAAATCCATCTCGGTTAATGTTTCACGTAACAGCTCGTACCATAATCTTCGGGCTTGCTTCAAACCATAGAGATTTCGTTTCAATCTTAACATTAGTTCCTTTGAGATCGCTACTTCCAGTTCTCGTAACGTATCATCTGCTATCTCCATGCCTTGAGGTAGTTGCTGGTAAATGTCATACTCTTTTTCAGTTGTTGCCTTGGGGTAGGCACTTGGTACATCGCCGTGCCTCGCGGGCACATTTCATACGATAGCCAATATCAAAATAACCTTCATTTTATTTATTTCCATAACAGTCGAGAATGTAATGAAATAATTATCTCCATAGACTTGTTTATTTCCACGATCCACTACGGTTCCTGCCGGCATACGACTGGACTTATCTCATGGCACCTTGACGTTGCCTGACGAGGAGTAGATCCAGCTGGCTGGTCGGTGGTCTTTATATGGTGCCCACATCGAAATCCTTAAGTTGGTCCAGTTTGTAACTGTGCCAGTGGACGGGCAATGGAAGTGACTGTGCGGCCACACGACCGGCGACAAAAGTTATGGCTAAATAGGGACGAGTATTGGGTGCCATCGTTCGTTAAGAAGAAGGTCACCTCAACTACATAAGCGTGACCAACAGCACTGCGCAGCCCCTCACCTTGCATGAGGATGTCATCATTGGGATGTGGCTGGCTGAAGACAAGGTGCCCCGCAGGCCAGGTTATGTCACCATTGGCTCAAGACGCTATATTGATTGGCAAAACCTGGCTTACCAGGCGACTACGGATCTAGTTAGAGAGGAGGAGTATGTGAAAGAAGACTGGACACCTATGGTTGCCAAACCGGAGTACCGGACGCCTTCTCGAATATTGACGCGGAGCCGGTCAACGCCGAGTCAGGTTGAACGTGCTTGCCGAGGCCCTGCCCTAGTAACCGAACTTGTCTTGCTCACGCCGTCTAGAACAAGTGAACATCCGGATCGGAAAGTGAGGCTGGTCGGGGTCACATGTTCGACCACCTCTGATCTGGCTTGCCCTGCTTTTCTCTCGTTGTTTTTGAAAACGAGTTTAATTACAGAATTCATTATTATAAGAACGGAGGGAGGCGCTGAATGTGAAATTATTTTGCAAGAGGACCGCGGTGCGGCGCCAAATCACGGAACCTGGAAATCCAGCCTCAAAAGGGAAGGCGGAAAGGATGAACCGGACCATTTTTAATATGGTGCGGTGCATGATTTTCGGTTCAGGTGTTCCGTTGACATACTGGTCTGAAGAATCGAATACGTGACGTACATTTTAAACAGAAGCCCGTCGAGGGCGAATCCAAAAGGGCGTCACCGATAGACGTGTTGACAAAGAAGACTACAAGTGTCACGGATATTGTGGTGTTTGGTTTCCCCTGCATAGCTTAGAGGGACTCGAGGAAGAAGTCCCCGGCTAAGCACGCAGAAAGAGCACTCATCCTTGGGAAGAACGATGAGACCAAGGGATACAAAGTGCTCTTACTGCGTGATCAGGTGGTTACAGCTACCAGACGGAAATATTGAGACACTAAGTGACGAAGCATATAAGAAGATAACGGAAATGCTAGAAGGCCAGGATGATGGTGAGCTAGAGCGAGAAGTTCAAGTGAAAGCGGCATCCAAGACAGATAACCCAGATTCGAAGGAGCTGGAAGCAAAAACGACTGAAAAGAAAAAGGAAGATTAGGCCAAAGACGGTCCAATATCGCCGAGGATATCCGGGAGAAAGGTGAAAAACAAACACTTTAAGTTTATTGATTTCGAAAGTGGAAAAAAGGAAACCCGGAAAGAAGAATTGGCTGATGAAGTCCAGAAAATGAAAGTGGAAGTTTAAATAGGTGGCATTTACGGTTTTAAACAAGCTTGAAACCATGCATGACACTCTGGAACCGTTACCGGAACCCAAAACACAATTTCAAAGCTCACAACGGAAGGGATACGAGCAAAAATGGACGGTGGCTGAACAGGCCGAACTAAAAGCTCTCGAGGATCTCGGAGGTTGGGATTTTTCGTGCGAAAAAACGATGACATGCATCCACTGCCAACTAAGAGAGTTTATAAAACGAAACTGAAAAATGATGGGACTGCCAAGCGTTATAAAGCGCGCTTAGTGGCACGTGGAGACAGGCAAGGGTATGGCGACAATTATTTTGTCACATTTTCGACCGTGACGGAATTAAGTAACTTGAAAGTCATTTTAGTCATGTCGTTGATTTGGGGAGTGCCTGCAGGGCATGGGGACGTACCCAGTGCTTACCCCAAGGCCGACACGGAAGGCACCTACAGCATACACCTGCAAATACCCACGTCAGCGAAGAAGATTTATTGAAATTTAATGCTGCGTCAGAAGAGGAAGTTGTTGTGCGATTGGTAAAAAACTTATATGGTTTGAGACAAGCAGGCAGGCTCTGGTACGAGCTGCTGCAAAATACTTTGACGGGAATGGGCAACGCCTCACAGACACATGCAATTTTGTAAAGGTTGAAAAGTGTGCGACCGTTACTGTGGGGGTATGTCGATGGTCTGTTGGTCACCGGATCCGATATAGCGCTCGTAAACGTTTTTTGAAAGAAATGAAGAAACTCGAGTTGAAAGATCTCGGTAACGTGGAAATGTTTTAGGCATGAGGGTCGAAGGAGGACCTGAGACTGGCTATACGAACGACCAAGAACTTTCGATAGCAGAAATGTTAGAGAAACATGGATTAAGGGATGCTAACACTGTGAAAACTTCCGCGGTCGATGCACAAGAAGAGAATGGATTAAAGGAGTTATTGACGACTAAAATGAACGGAAGATTACTGACGGTGAAGGTTTTTCAGTCACTAGTCAGGAGCCTACTGTGGATATTGCGCTGTTCGTGTCCGGGTATTTCGTTTGCAATCCATCGGGCAAGTCGCCACACGCATGCGCTGACTTTACGAGATTAAAAATCGGAAAATTGTGTGTCGAGGTACCTGAAAAGGACGAAAAGTTTCAACTTTAAGAGGACAATTGAAAGTGGAAATCGGTTACCTCAGCTACACTGACACAGATTTCGCTGCGGACAGAGAAAATTGGAAGTCTAGTGCGAACGTGTTGTTCGTAAATGGAATAATTGCAGGATGGCACTGCAAAAACCAAGGCGCCGTGGTACTGTCGACAGCGGAAGCAGAATTTGTTGCTGCTGCGGCTGGAAGAAAGGAGGCTCTCGGATTACAAGAATTGCTTACGGAAACTGGAATTAAGTCGAAGGTACCGATTAATTAAAAGATTGATAACCAAGCGGCCATCAAGCAGCTGAAAAACAAAGCAAGTGCAGCAGCTGCTAAACAGGTGGATGTCAAGTTAAGATTCTTGAAGGATTTCACGAAAAGGGCGTGGTTAAACCAGAGCATGCGGCTACTGGAGACATGATTGCGGACCTGTTAACAGAGACATTACCTGCACCAAGAATTATGGAGTTACGAACGAAGATTGGATTGGAATGATTGTTGTATTATGGCTATGACTATGATGGCCGACGATGGAATGAGTACTGGTTAAGTCGAATCATTTTGGTCTTGCACAAGAAGTTCCGGTAATCCCGGAAGGAGTGTTGGAATTTTGGCGGCATTTCGATGAAATGTTCAAGGCAAAATTCTGGTTGGACCAAGTTACCGCGATTTTATGCATATTGTTAATTTTAAGTTAGGTAATTTTAAGTACTTATACTTCAGTTTTTACATTAAGACGACAAGTAAGAGGCATTCCTAACGGGATCATGGACCGTGATCTAGGCAGAAATAGACGCCCTTATTGGCTACAAGTCGTCCGCATATGCTTTGTCCGGTCCACACACAAGTGGCTCATGATCCGATATGGGCTCATGACCCGAAATGGGGTCATGACCTCAAAACGCCTGTTTTGGCGCGAAGGCAAGTTAGAAAAGACACGAACGCGTTTACCAGGGTATGATTTTTTATTCACTCTTGCATACCTAGTGCTCACTACGCGTCTGTTTGTAGCTGTTCCAACTTTAACTTTGCCCGACGCAGCGCGTGTAATACCTCGACCGGAAGGGTTTGGTAGTGTGGCGAACCCAATCCTAAAGGGGGAACCTACTTTAGAGGTCCATCCAGACTTGTTCAGCCTGGAGACTGGATGTGCAACACGTATGCTGTGTTTGTGGGTTATTTCAAAGCGAAGCTGGTGAGGTAGCGTTTTTATGTAGATGTGGGAGGTAATGTAAACTAGAAGCGACGATCCGAATGCAAAATGAGTAAAAGCTGGAAGCCCGGATGTCGGAACAGTTGGGTGATCACCAAAGATGTGAAGAAGTAGTAAAAGCTCTGATTACGATGTTATCCTAGAGCGAGAAACGCGTTGGCGATGGAGGCGGCTTTAGTGAACGCCAGGAACGGTGAGCACCTAACGTAAGGATCTTGTCTAAGCTTGCAAACGCTGTGACGCAATTGCTTGCGTTTACGGCATTTTTTGTCAATCATCCAGATCTGCGACGAATTTTAACTGATTAAGGTTTTGAAGGACATCCTTTACGAAAATATTTCCTTTTAAGTGGTTTTTAGAAGTTTTAACAACAAGCATTATCATTGTTAAACTGTCAAATAAAAACCTCCAATTACAATTTTAATCCAATTTGAAATATAAGTTGCGTCAGCTAAGCCGAGGTTGGAGAAGACGGCTACGACGACTTCTCCATGAAGAAAAATGCGCACCGTCGATAAAAAATCACCTCACTACACTGAATATTTAGAAAAGAAAAGCGTCTAAGCTGAGCGGGAGGCTGCTGCACTCGCTCGTTTACACCAGTCTTACAGGTACAACTGTCGGATATAACACGAGTTTGTACGGTAGAAAAATGGTTGATCTGATTGGCTAACATATGTTGTCGGATACGGTATAACACCGTGTTGGTTAATAATGGTTTATTATTTGGTTTTTGTATAGTATAGTGAAGCTAAGTAAATGGGTACTCTAAAATGATCCTAAACCTCTCCAAATGCATAACATGAAGTATCATACCGTATAGGAGTGGAAGAATTGATTTTTCTTCGTTGGTATTTGGTGCAGTGGGCTGTACGGCTGGTTTCCACGGTGGGAATTGCGGGCTCAAACACCGCAATGGACGTAAAGTCGAATGTACTGAAATTGGTTAAATTGTGGACTGCTGTCACTTGGGTACATTCCTGTACTTCGTGACCGGAAATTTGCGTCATTTACGAAAATTTCAAGTGTAACACCGTGTTGGATATAACATCGATTATACGGTACTCCTCGCACCGTAATTAGTCTGTGCCAGACTAATTTCGAACCTGAATTTTTGAGCTGTGCTACCTTAAATTGTCTGTGCCAGACTATTAATGAACACAGACTACCGCAAAATACGGATAGATGCAACACCAAAGTATAGAACCTCCATACAAAAAATGTGGGGTGTTGTATCTTTCCGCATCGTTGAAATAAGCTCTGATTGGTCAAAGAGATAAAAAAAACATTTTTGAAAAGATGTTTACAATATTATCAAATCTCAAAACAGGGTATTTTGCTAGCTTTGCACTATATTACAGTTCAAATTGAAAGACGAACACAATACACACATCAATGCTTGTATGGAGCGTGGCATGCGCGCCACGGGACTGACCAAGGCTGGGTACATTCGTCAAATGCGTCAGTGGCTTGATCTGTCGATTAATAAAACGTGCCAGCGTCGCTGCTCATCATGTCACGGGCGCTGAATATAACGGCTGCGGATAACCTTGAGGAAGCACTTGCTACTTCAATGTCGTCTATGGACGAGGAAGTGGTGACCGAGGTGGCTCTGGCTGCAAAGGCATCCACAGAGGGCGAAACTCCTGAGATGCGTCAGTTAAAGCTCGATAGTATTCGATATCAGAATGAGATGATTGCAGATGAAGAGAAATTCCGTGATGAAGCTCAAAAGAAGGAGAGTGAGGCACAAAAGCAAGCTGAGACGGAGGCAGTCGCGACCCAGAGTGCTGACAAACAGGTGGAAGTGGAACAAGTGATTGCTGATGTGATCATGGAGAAGGCCCAATCTCAATTAACTCCAGCTGGATCGAGCACTAGTTCGGAGACAAAGGTTGATGAGGAGACCCCTGTGGTGCCAAAGTCGATTGAAAATATCGTGAGTTTAGAAAAACTAAGCGCTCTCGAGTCCCTTGCGTTCAAGTCGCTGGTTGAGAAGGAACGGCAAACCGTGAGCCAGCTGAAGCAAACGAAGTACGACATGGATGTGGAGGGTCTGTTGGCTGCGGGCCGTATTGGTGCGGAAGCGGCGGAGAACAAGACTACTGGTCGTATGATGAAGAAGCTCGAGTCCATGCTGTCCAACTTAGAAGTTGAAATTGAGGAGGTGGACCGTCAAATTGGTGACCGTCTAAACATTCTTAATCGTGATAGCGATGGTGTTTTGTCAGCTGAGGAGCTGCGTGATGCTGTTATGACAATTTTGCGCAAAGCCAACACCGAAGAGGACGTGGAATGGGTCATTTCTCACATCGATGAAACAACGACGGCAAAAAAACGGCGCTTGCGATGAAGTTTATTGTATGAGTCGATTGATTCTAACGTTTATTGTTTGTACTATTTTACTATTCTGAAGTCGCTTTGGAAGAGCTGGTTGCATGGATTGCAAAATGCCGCGAAAGTCTAGAAGCCACGGGTCGCATCGCGTTGCAAGTCGGATGTCAGCGTTGAAGCTGCTGCTGCAGCAGAGACGGAGAAAACTAAAGTGGAAAAAGCAGAAAAGGCCAAAGTCAAGCGAGCGAACAGCCGCAAGAAGAAGGAAAAGGAGCAGTAATTGTTTCTTGGATCAGCTGACCGATTTGAGATAGGAACCAAACTTGAGACTCTTTTGGTCAAACAATTGATTGGTCGAATTAATAAACACTTCACACTGATGAGTGTGGAACAGTAGATTTTTTTCAATTAACCTCGCTACTCAATACGTCAGAAACAAGGTGGCTGATAAAAAACATCTTAAAGCGAGGTACATTGAGGATAGAACATTCATTTATCTCTTATTCCCAACTATACATTTCAATTGGTTTTGTGTAGGCGTTGGAGGAGTGTTGTTCAAGTTGTATGTCACTCCTCCAGTTGATATAGTATCTGTAGAAACATGTTATGCAACCATACTAGGCTAAGGCAATTATTAAACTTACTTCAAGGAGAGTTGAAGTCGCCCTTTATCTTAACAGCAACGTCCTCGACCACTTGTTTCGCGCGTTGTACAACTGATAGTGAAAGGGATTTTTCGGCAGTTGAGATCTGATGCTTTAAGGCCGAAAAGCCGCTGAAAGTGTTGCGTAATGTCAGCTTGACCACTATTTCCACCGTATTAGCCTTCTTAGCATGCTGCTATTCTGATTATCCTTTTTCTTCTTATCGTATTGTGTAGCGAGCACACTTGTCGATGATGCGAGTGATGCCGTTAGATTTTCCATTCAACGCGTCGTACGCGCGAGCAGTCTTTTTCAAACCGTCCATGGCGTCAGACGCTGCGTTCATCTTGTTGCGCGCTGTCGCAATTTCGAAGTTAGACAGAAATTTGCATTTTGCAATTTGGTGGGCCACATGACGGAGATCTCCAGCTGCGTCCTTTGCCTTGCGGATGCTGTCGCTCATGAAACATCTCGAAGCGTTCACGAAGTGTAGGCCGAGACGTGTATAAAACTCGGCGAGATTCGCTTCTAGTGCTTCTATGTAATGGACTGCTCCATCTGCTGTCTGAAGTAAAAGTAGTTCGAGCTTAAAAAATTCGGCGGCTCTGGTGATCCTAAGGCCCTTGTTCAAGTGCCGGTATGGCGTTCTGTACTGAAAATATTGACACATGATTGGACAAAACAAATTGATGTTTGACACACTACTGTTCCGAGATCGTGAAATTCCGGAACACCTCCATGAGGTGTTCTGAAAACAGCACATTTGTACCGAAATCATAGATGAAAAAATATACATAATAAAGATAGCAGTACAATAGTAGGTTGAGCGTTGGCTGCGAGTCCTCGCCTGAAGCCTTCGGCACGACCCACGGAAAATCGATAATTACACGAAGCACAGCCCTTAGACATAAATACATGTAGTACAGGGAGCATGCTCATATGTATTAATGTGTGATGCAGGTAGGTACATGGACAGTGTCCGGAACATCGGTTCTGAACGATCAGAATCACGTAACCCTAACCCTTGTTTCGGTACAGTAAAGCGTGTCAGCACTTGAACAAGGGCCTAAAGCATCAATTTTTCAGAAACTTTCGTGAGTAACAATCGTGTTTTGTAAATTTCGCAGTTTTCTTTCCTAGTCAACAGCCTCATCGGAATTAAAAGAATCGATTGCGAAACCTTAATTGGCTAATATTGTTCAATAGTAAAGTGACTAGTGTTGCATCTTTCCGCATGTGGCATCTATCCGTATTTTGCGGTAATTAAGGTATGTTCGGAAATAGTCTGTGCCAGACTAATTTATAAGTTGGTAATTAGTCTGGGTTAAACTAGGTGTCACACACACCCTGTACCATAACGTGAGTACAGCGTACCCTAAAACCCGTTGCTGATAGTAGTTTCTATTGGGTTAGGATTAAAACGTTCTCTCACTGGGATTGGTCACTTTCTACGATGAAACTCTGCAGAACATTCCATGAACACAACGATAATGGAGACCATCCTCGATGATCCATCGTCATGCGCAAGACGGAAGAGCTCAAGGATCTCAATTTGCTGACGATGAAGTCCACTTGTACAAGATGCTTCGCGACAACAACATGAAGGCAATGAAGGTACGTGATGCTGTGAATGTTAAGTACGAGTGGAAATGGAGGAAGCCCCTAAACCAGAGGACCTTAAGTAGTGGAAAGCCAACTAACTAACTACACGCTTGACAAGACAGGTCCATTGCCAAGTCTACATCCCAGCGAGAATACAATCAAGTTCGTCGCTGCGGTTCGTGTGCGTCAAGATGTCACTTACGGCGACCGACACCAAGCTGATCCAGAGGACTAAAATGATCAGCACGATAAGACTACGAGCGTGTGCAGCGGCGCTAAAGCGGAACTTGCCCAGGATTTTGGATGGTGCTAAGCCAGGGACAATGCATTGGCTCTGATGTCGATCGCAGCAAGGTTGGGGCTGAAGGGGACATCAATATGGCGTACCTGAATGCCACGTTACAGATACATACCACAGTACTCGTAGTTGCAGTCGATCCAAGTGTGACGCCACCGGCACGTGTGCGCCATCAGAAAGGCTTTATATGGTTGCGTCAGTCAGGGCGCGAGTGGAACCTGGAATTCAACAGATGGCTCCTCAATCGTGTCGTGGATTCTATCGATGGCGCAAGATCCTAATAAAGCTAGCCATAACTTCATTCTATGCTACAAAATAGTGTCTCTACTATCGATTTAGCGACACGCAGATCGTGGACGATGCTGCTTTCAGTGCACCGGCAATGAAGAGTTCGAGTCCGTTTGTTGACTTGGCGTAGGGTCTGAAGGCCTGCTCGCCGTAGTATCTGGGTGTAGAAGCTGGAAGTTTTTAAACAAAAAAAGGAAGGATATCTTGCAGAAGTATGGCTACAGCACGGTAAACAAAGCCGGTAATCTCATGGAAACAAACCAGCGACTAGAGGAGCGACTCGAAATCGCAGAAGCGCACAAGTGGCTTCGTGTTCATGCTCGATAGTGGCGCAGTCGCTTGAGTACGAGCGTCAGCTAATTGTGGAACAACCGACTGCAAAGGCTGAATACCTCGCGCCCTACGCCGCGAGTATGGAACCCAGCTGATTATCCTATCGAAGAGTTTGCTAGAGGTCACACTGATGCCGGAAATCGGATTCGAGAAGAGTGCCGCGCTACTGCTCGCGTTCAACCCGATTGCCTCGAGGAGGACACCCCGCATTGGACTGCTCTTCCACTACAGAACTGATCAAGCTAGTGAAATTGAAGGGCGACGAGAATCTGGCAAACGCATTTATCAAGCCACTCCTCAAGTCTCGTCTCGAGAATCCTGTCATCGTAGTCGGATGAAAGGGTGTTGGTATCCGAAGCATTCCATGTAGGCAACGGTAGCGGTTGCGTGAGGTCGGCCCGCCTGTTGTGCTCTAGTGATAACATGAGGCTACTTCAAGAGCATATGACCATTAACGTCGTCCCCACCCTTGCGCATCCTCCGCAGAGCCCCGACTTAACCTCTATCGAGCACGTGTGGGACCATGTTGACGCAACATCAGCCTTACATTTATTTATTTTGATAGAGCTGGTGCTTCATCAGCTAATAGATGATCAATCCCTCCTACATCGAATTTATACAGCAACCGTTGTTTTGCATTTGGAATATTCCCAAAGAAAACTGTCCTCGCCACTGTAAATATGGAGCTACAACATATACCGCACTTGAGGCAACTTCAAACAGCAATATATTACTGAGTGACACTGTACCAATAGCTTTTTTAGTGGGTCAATCGGTTTTTTTAGGTACACTGTAGTCAACTGTAAAGGCAAATACATGGCTTGCTTCTAGATTAACCTTGAAAGCATGTATTTGAGTCACCTTCGCTTGCTTCTAGATTAACCTTGAAAGCATGTATAATATATCAGTACGCTTTATTACCTCTACAGTACAAACCGTGAGAACGACTAGTACATCCCGAAATTTTCGGGCTATGTATTATCCAACTAGACGTAAAACTTATTAAAAACGACGACGTCCCAGACAACATAAACTTGTGATGGTCATTACTGCTTTCCTAGATCATGATGTGCTTTTAGCATACAGTAGAAGTACTGCTGAGACAAGTTTTAGTTTGTTGTTCTATTCTATAAGCAAGAAGAAAAAAAATTAATTAGAAAAAGAAATAGTAGATGCTCCTTACTTGCTAGACAATAGGTAGATAGTTGGCTGGTATCCAATCAATCCAGCTAACTGAGGGTCACCGACATGCATAAGCAGTCTGGGCTTTTCCATCTTGAGCATAAGACTTTGAAGTCGGATGAACTAGTCGTGTTCTACCAATAGTTTAAACAATTGCGTCCGGGCGATCTACTATCTCAGAATAAAAGCGAATACGGACCTTTTTAAAAATAGATTGATGATAGGCTGCCAAGTAATAATATTTTCTGTAGCACCGAGTAAGTTTTTGACCAGGCTAGTCACAGCTTTAAAGGCTGCCTAAATCTATATTGGTTACCATTTATAAAAAAGCAAGTTGAAAAAGTGTTCAAAAATGTAATGGTTAATTTTTCTTGACCTGTATCAATCTATCTTACGATATCTCTACCTCAGCAAGAGTGTCTTCAAAACCATTGATATCAGCGGGATCGATTTGCAGGAAGCCCCCGCCCTCTGTGAAGCTGCTCTGCTTTTGACATCATTCTTTACGGTACGTTGTACCTTCGTTATGGTACAGGGGGCCAACTGTTCCAGACTAATTAGGAAGTTTTGAGAACTCACTAATTTTTCTTCACCTAAATTAGTCTGTGCCAGACTAATTCCGAACACAGACTAATTTTGCACACAGACTAATTACGGTGGGAGGAGTACATATATCCGCTATATCCGCTGCCTAACCTGCATAGATTATTTTAACGAACTATAGAAAACGAAGTAAAGTCTAGGAAAAAGACAGTGATGGCTGAGTACGTATCGATCTAATCATGACGTGGGGAGGGCATAAAGAAATGGAATTGACGCGAGTGCTAAAACTTTGACGCGAAGATTTGGAGATGAGTACTCGATTTTTTTATGTGACAGTACTGGAAAAATGAATACTTCACCTTGTTTGACAGAACCGAAAGAGCCCAAATCGTTGATAGTGGGATATCTGGACAGGAAAGCAATGAAAGGCAGAAGAAAAAAAACGACCTGCTACGTCATTTTTAATGACGAAAAGGAAATAAATGGATCACTCGGCCTCTTTGAGAAAAAGCCAAGCAACCGACGACTGATTAAGTAAATGGTCAAGACATTTGAGTCGAAATAGTGGCACTTTGGTGGTGCCTGCTGTATCTTTTATGATACAAAATTCAATAAAGAATTTCTAAAGTACATGCAAGCTACCTAACATTTCAGGGTTGTATTAAATAAATTTACGTGTTGGTACAGTAGTAGTAGCCCTCCGTTCACGCAAACATTCACGCAAACAAGAATAAAATTGTGCGGGCTATACACGGTCAAGTCAATAGCGATAAAATTATCGTTAATCGGAGGTGCTTACCTATCGTTCTTAAATAATTGGGATCTGGCACAGTGTACCGTTTTCGAATCTATCATAGATTTTACTGTATATTGGGGGTGACTCTATGGTTTTGGGGGTGATTTTAAAGGCTCCCATATTAAAAGGCGACGCTCCTATATTTGAACCAGTTTTCAGACATTTGGGATTTTTATGTGTTACTTGTACACACTAAAAGGGTTGTACAGGTGAGGACAGAATCAAATTGGCGCGCAGTGCTGATGGTGGACTCGTTCTATCGACGACTTTCGAGCTGGAGAGAAAATTTGCCATAGCCATTGGCTGCGATTGTAATGTGTCCAGTTGCTGATCTCATTGGAGACGAAGATAAAGTTGGTATTATAAATTTTCACCATGATTTGATGTTTTTTGCTAGTCAACACTGCGTCCTTCCGCTGAACCTAATAGCCGCAAGTGTTTTATCGTATCACCTGACCTATAATGACCTAGTACGTGGGCGGATGTGCAATTCATCCAAATGCAATACTTTCTAACGAGCTCGCGCTTCCGTTTATAACTTATATAGAATTCATGTTAAAACTTAAAAATTATGGGCTCGGGTAGATGTCATTACCATAGCACGGATCAGCTGCATCATGGGTGTGATACCTGTCCCCGCTGCAATCATCACGACGTGACGCACATTGCTTAGCTTTTGTTGACCACCAATAGTCACCACTCCAGCTGCGGTGTATCCAATCCTTTCCTGTGGTCCATGTAGGAAAGTGTAGTGTACTTCGTAAATGTCCTTAACCCCACTCGTAACAAATAGGTGTATCCAAATGTTTTCTTGTAGTGAAGTGCGTTCCCTATCGGTTAGTCTAGGGCCTGTCTATCGTAGAAGTGCGTCAGTGCTACTCAGATGCCGTGGGTGTTAGTGCAGGACGTTAGGGAGTTGCTCAGGAGGTAAGTGTTCGATGTTCTGTTTACTCGACAAATATGAAAGTATATATTATGTAAAAATTAAGTGTAGTTTCGGCTAAAATACTACTTAATCTAAAATTCACAATATGCAAGAAACCACGATAATCGCGTTAGCAGGAATTTAATGCCAGTTTTCATCATAGATCACATCATCCCAAATTCCAACACTCCTTCCGAGAGTACCGGGGCTTTGTGCACAAGACACATGAACGTAAAATTAGAAAATGCATATCCAGTAGTAGCACGATAAGACCCTAAACGTAATACACACTTCACTTGAGTCCAATTTGCTCGCACAGTTCTTTAATTCTTGGCGCATGTAGTGTCTTCGTAAGTAAATCCGCGACCATGCTTCCACCGGACACATGTCCACAATTCCCTTCTTAGCAAAATCCTTTAAAAATTTCAATTTTACGTCGATATGATTGGCACTGGCAGCGCTAGCTTCACTCTTGAGCTGCTTGATCGCGGCTTGGTTGTCGATCTTCTATACGATGGGCGTCCTCATTTTAATTCCAATTTCTTCAAATAGCTCTTTCAGTCCCAACGCCTCTCGTCGGCCTACTGCGGCCGCGACAAACTCCGCCTCTGCAGTCGATTACGCACCAAATCCCTGCTATAACTCCACTTACAAAAATCACATTCACACCGACACTTTAGTGGTCTTCGCGGTCAGCTGCATAGTCGGCATCACTATAGCTTAAAATTCGTAATGGTAGCTTCAACTCGTTATCTCCACGTAAATGCAACTTCAGCTTCTTGCTTCCTTTCAAATATCTTGCTATTCTCTTCGCGACTCTGAAATCACTTTACTTGGCGCGTACGTGTGCCTCGTTGTACGAAGCCCGGCAAATGAAATGTCCGGGCGAGAGACTCTTGAGATCCACAGTAAACGTCCCACGAGAGACTGGAAATCCTTTATCGTAGGCGTATCTCCACGAAATACAGTTTTTGGCAATAATTCGTTCAGTTTATTCGTAACTTCCAGGCTTGTAACAGGCGTTCTCACCTCATTTGCGTCTTGTAGTCCACGCTTTTCGAGCATCTCAACAATAGTTCCTTCTTGGTCTATAGTATATCCGTTCGTAGGATCACCCAGTATTCTCATGCCAAGAAATTTCTCCACATTGCCCAGGTCTTTCAGCTCCATTATCTGCATGTCTTTAACCAAAGCTCATCGACATACACTCCAACCACTATCGTTCCTTTGCCATCAATTCGTACAAAGACGCAAGTGTCTGTCAAACATTGAAAAAAAATCATCTTAATCAAAGTTTCACACAACAATTCATACCTCAGTCTTCCAGCTTGTTTTCGACCATAGAGATTTCTTTTTAGCTTCAGCATCAGCTCCTTCGAACTTGTAGCATCCAGTCTTTTCAGCGTATCATCCGATATTTACATACCTTGGGGAATCTGCAAATAGATATTATATTCTTTCTCCATAGCCGCCTTCGGGTAGGCGCTTGGTACGTCTCCGTGCCTCGCAGGCACATTCTACACAGTAGACAGTATCAAAATAACCTTCATGCTATTAATTTCAATGACTGTAGAGACCGTAAAGAAATACTTTTCCATAAATCTTCTTGTCACCACGAGCTACCAATCTCACTTTATAGCGTTCCACCGTACCATCGTTCATTCGTTTGATTTTATAAACCCACTTGGTCGGCAATGTATTTACTTCGCTTGTCTTCTTCATTTATTCCCAGGATTGTAAGTCTTCCAAAGCTTTAAATTCTGCCCTTTCGGCTATTTTCCACTTCTCGGATTGTCTTTCCTTGTGAGCCTCGAAATAGATCTTCGGGTCCGGCGTTCCAGCCATTTTTCCATTATCCAAACTATTCATATCACAGACTGCAAACGCAGAAAAAATGATTTTCACCACTCGTTTCATTCGGTTCATCATTTTCACTCAAACGTCTTCGTCGTTTGTCTCACGCTGCCTTTTCTCTTCTTCCCATTCAATCAACTTATGTGTCTTCTTAACTTCCCTCGTTGATTTTCTCTGCGTTAATGTGGTGGAGCCGATTTTCAAATACAGAACAGAAGTCTTGGGTGGAATTCGGATACCCACTAGCCCAGACGACCAACAATCGGAGGGGGTACTTCGTTGATCCTGATCGGCATCAGGATTGGATGAATCATCACTATGATGACTTATCCGATCCTCCCGGTCATCCTCCCGGTCGTCATGTACGATAGAATCCATATTTAGCTTCATCTCACCTTTTGTACGCATTGATCTGCGGTGGTTACACTCACTCAGGTGGACTCTTAGATGAAAAGAGTGATCCGAATCAGGTCGGAGGAGATGACCTTCTCGAGACGGGGGTGTCCTCGGGATGGGAATCTTCACCGAAGAACGAGTAAGGGTCGATACTTATTTTAAGTATCTGATCGAGAAACTTCGTCCGATCAGGCCAGCCAAAAAACGAGAGATAACGAGAAACCACGAAAACCACGATCTTTCACAGTAAACCACAAACGTTATCCCCACGAAATCTTTCCAATTGATATAGTGTGTTCAAAACACGTGCGCATGAGGGGTTGGGGGTTGAAAACCAATACAAAACCCGTCGGGGGCCTGTCGGTAAGCCAAAATGCGTCTATGCGCGTCTTAACCATGAATTCAGTTGAGCTTCAGGGGGCCTAGTTAACCCTGTGCTCCCAATGACCGCGACACGTGGCGGAGCGACTCTTTGGTTAGGGGTAAATTCAATCCTGTTATTATATATGCAATATCCAATACCTAATGTACCGTACACCAACTTATGTGACCTACCTCATACTTCGATCTTGTTCATTTCGTCACACGGTTGCACCAGTACCACCTTATACACATCTTCGACGCACCTTCAACCTGATCCGTACCACTTCTGGACCGATCACGGTCAAACTCTATGGCAATCTTCAACCATCCTGGTTCCTCGAGAATCAGCATAGAACCAGTACGGATCCGTCTCTCAGACACTGTTCGCCCCATACCAACCCCATCTTAACTGAAAACTCCGTCTCCCTCCACACATGGAAGCTGATTCGGGGCTGATCAGTCTTGGTTCGTGGTCAACACAGTGATCGGCACAGTGATCTGGGCGACCAGCACAGTGATCAGGGCGATCAGCACAGTGATCAGCAAAACATCGACATCGCCCGCTCACTCAACCATATCGCCGACCTCCATTGTATGTTAGACCGCAAGGGTCGCACCGTCTCAGCACTTCTCTTGAAATTGGATCTGATCAGACCTCTTTATTCCGATCTGGGTAGACCCATCAACCCTTATCGCTTATCCCAGTTCGGTAAGACTCATACAGCTTACCACTACACATGTCAAGCTCTGTCGCGTACCTTAATCTTCATATTCTAGGGCGGGGTCAAGTTATTCGACTGATCAGACCGAGATTTCTATATCCCATTTAACTTCAACATCTGGATCATCCCTGACCCACTCCAATGACCGGGTTCTGCTGTTCCTGATATACCACACCGTCATTGATGCTGCCCATCAGGTTTGTCTCGGCTGCTCTGGTCTCGCATGTTCACATGAACTCAACCCAGCATCCAGTATCCAGATCAGACCGTGATATTCGCTAGTCCGCTAATATCTGGGACCAGGCGTGATAACGGTATCCTCTTTATTTCCTCCACATTTACGATAGCCCGTTGTCAACGATATGGTATCATGAACGGAATCAGCCTGTCCCACCCATCAAACGGTCGCATCTTGATGGGTGTTCCCATCCCCACCAATCAACGGATATGTGTGATCCACTTATTCTTGACGTTTTTGTTGGATCGCTTCACCACAGCCGCCCCTGAGCCTAACCGCAGCGGCGCAACGATTGCAGTCCGACTCACTCATTACGAAATCTTCTACTTGGCTGCCATGTCTGATTCAGTTCAGCCTCATCCTTCCTTCCCTGCCTCTTCGACTGCCTCTCCATCCAGCATCTCGCCGCCGGGGTCAAGCTCGTCTAATCCAAGCCGTTCTACCACTGTAACTTCTCCGACCTCGACCACTACGACTACCGCGATCATGACCAGCTTCATCTCTCCAACGACGACTTTGGCTTCTTACCGTCCGCCCCTGAGTTTCCCCACTTGGCCCCCTCCGAGCCGTCCCGTTGGCTATCTGGAACAAGTGGCTCGTTTGGTGGAAGGGACTGGTTCACTCTCGCTGGGTCCTATGGAAACCAGCCGACTGCGGTTGGGCCTCCGGAGTGCGATACCTGAGTTGGTCTCCAGATGTGAGACCAACCGGACGCTTCGCACTGAATCGTTTGATCAGCGGGTCACAATAGATCGCTTGGAGTGCGATTTTGCTGACTTGGCGAAGCAACTGTCGGCCTTACAGGTGGATCACGACAAGCTCGCTACCCTTCGCGCCGACAAAGACCGTGACCTGTCAGGAATGAAAGATCGCATCCAGGTCTTGACGGCTGAGCGAGATCAGTTGTCCACCGATCTTGCTGCCTTGCGCGTCTCAGCGGGACCTTCTGACACTATTGTCTCGTTGCAGTCTATGGCTCGCTCTTTGTCCATCACTGTCCGTGATCAAGGTATGTTCCGCCCAATTTGCCTCATCCATGGCATATATATAATTTCCTTTATTCCTTTCATACGAGCGCATCGAGACTATGAAGACTTCGATGGTTGAGATGGTGGGCCACCTGCAGTTGCTCAAAGGCCACCATCACAACCATAACTAGTAAATCCAGGAGAAGATTCGTACCACCCAGGAAGTGGAGCGCATGGAAATAGAGACGCGTCGCATAGACGAGCAGGTCAAACTCCTGGTGAAGCAACTCTCTGATTCTCATATTGACCGTTCGAGTGTTCAGAAACGATTGGGTGAGAATCAGAAGTAGGCTGATGGCCGTCGGCGAGAATTGAATCTTGCTCGGGTCAAATTTGAGACCTTGCAGCAGGATGAGCGCATCTGAGCTCGACGCCACGACGATATGAAAAAGTCGCTCACCAGACGACGGACAGGTGGAGTGACCCGAATGCTGAATTGGGATCACTCCGTACAGCTTTACGTGGATTTCCTCAGCTGGTCAGTACTCTCGTTCCAGCTGGTACAAAACCAAGCAAGGCTCCTGGATCGGGTCCGCCATCATCGACCTTTTTTCCCGCTTCTTCTCCGTCGATCGATGTGGGGGTTGGTCAGCCAACGATCACTGAACCGGCGGCTTCTGAATCCGCACGATTTGCCCCCCCCCTCGGCTTCGAGATCAGTTTCGAGATCCTTGGGTTCGGCGAAACGTAAACGGAAAAGCGACTCGAAAAGGAAAAAGGAATCGGCTAAACGCTCTCGCTTGTTCATCTCCGACTCTGACGGTGATTCGACGGATCCGGACGAGCGGACTCAAACTGCTTTGGCCAAGTCGCGTATCCCTGATCGTCGATCTTCGGCCGCGACCCCGCCGGGACCAGCCTCGCTGACCCAAGCCATTAATTTGCCTGACTCAAACGCCGATGGAATGAAAGAACTGGAGGAAAAGTGACCGGCTCCGACTACCTCGGGTGATTGCCCGACGGCTGATGAGACGCCGACCAGTAGGCCGCCCAATTTTACTGGCGTCTTCATTCCCGCTGCAGATTCAGCAATCCGCCGTGATGACTACAGCTACGATCCAAGCAAGAAATTCATGGACCTTTACGTTCTTGAACATGGTCTGCCGTCGATAGCTCTGCTGGCGAACCGACAGCCTTGGGGTCCTCGTCAATGTGGGACCTAACGCCTATGGTCCTCCTGGCAAGGAGAAAGATTGTTCCTCGCTGTTGGTCTCGTCCGGCAAGGTGAATTTTTCCCGTCAGGTCGTCGACGCCTAAGAAGGAGGAGTGGTTCCCCAATCTGCTCACCGCTAGAGCCATTGAGCTCATGATCGATTCGAAACCTTGGGATGTTCTTGCGAAACCTATGCCAGGGTTAGACTTTCCCGATCGCCCCTGGTCCCGCACTCTGAAGGGACGTCTGGATCTATTCTGCAGGGACCATAGCCAAGCAATACGGGAGGCCACCCATCATTTCCTGATCACCTCGAGTGTGTGCAAGGATGCTTGGCTCGAGCATTACTTCCATGTTCGCAAGCGTCGTCGCAGCGAAGCAGGAGCTGCTTGGGCCACCATTTTTGACTTCGTGGTAGATGTAATCCAGATCGGTGAATGTGACTTGGACGTTTTCCAGTTCCCCGCCGTGTTGCACCTGCCTATTCGCCGTGTGGAATCGAGAGGTGTTACTGCTGACGGCGGGGAATGGTATCCTGGTTATGGGCACCCGACTCCGATCGGCACGTTGTGAGATGCTCTGGACTTCGTCGATCGTCAAAATCCTTGGCAAAACCAGTATCACCTAAGTCCCATGGATCACCCGCCGCTTCAGATTCCCCGTCTACGCGTAAAATATGGCCCACAGTCATCGCGATAAACAGTTTCTTTCATTTTCTTTTACCATTAATACATCGCGATAATTTTCCAGTGTTTTCTTGTGTTCAATATCCGAGACCCTATCTCCAGATTCCAAGTCTTGTCTTCATCTTGTGTATCCGATTGTTCATATGCCTGTGAATGTAATTGTCATAAATATATGTATATACATGTCCGTTGACTCCGAACCAGCTTACTCGACTTGATCTCGACTTAGCCGGACCATTACCATTGGCTGATCCATCGAGATGTGTCAACCCGGAATAGTGTGACTCCTGATTACCTTCTTCGTGAGTTTGCATAGCTCCAAATCGGTTTTGTCTCACCCGATCGCGTTTAAATTCTATTAGTAAAGCTCCACAATTGAAGTCCCGTTTATCCACCCAAGATGGGCCATCATAACCTTTCCACTGGACGAAGTAATCACGATGGGTACGATAGAATCGGGTCCCTTTGCCCAATCGGGTGTCCCGAATCTTCTCGACTTCCTACTCATTTTGGTCTAACACTCTTTCCCAACTGTCTTCGGGCAAAAGAGCCTCATCGAAATCAAACCTTGACTGATCATCGAGCGACAATCCGGTTTTTGGGCGATCGGGGTATTCCCGGACCAGTTTCAGCTTCGACAAGTGAACGATCGGGAAAACTCCGTAATCGGTACCTGCGGTGATTAACCGGGCGGCATGGGGTCGATCAGCTCAGACGCAAAGAACGGTCCATGCCACTGATGTGCTAACTTCCGGGCGTATCCTTCTTTCACGCGATTCAAATAAAGCCAGACCCTTGATCCCGGTTCAATATTATGTGAATCAGCTTGATCGTTATTCCGATCAGCTCTTTCTTAGATCGCTTTCCGCAGTCGCTCAGTCTCCTGTTCCCGCGCATGCTGGTAATTGCGCTGAAGCCCCATACGGTATCGACGGGCTTCGCGATCTCGACCTCAGATACAACCGACGGGAATCACCGATTCGATGGTAGATCGGGGGTCCCAACCATACGCCAAATAAAAAGGAGTAACCCCCCTGATCCGATCGAAAGAAGAATTTAACGCAAATACCAGCCTTTCGGCATACTCATTGGGCAGAATCAGCGACATACATCTTAATAGCGCTGGTTAGCGTCTGTACCATACGCTCGGCTTTACCGTTCGCTTGCGGTCGGTAGGCCATAGGGGCGCTTTGTTCTGATCAAGCATCTGATTAAACGATCGGAAAACTTCGGCCATAAAACCTGGTTCCCGATCGTGCCTGATCACTTCACTAGCCCCAAACCGCCTAAAGACACATTCCTCGTAGCTGCAGGCGACCTGTTGGGCTGTTCGAGTAGATCCCGCTTTCGCGATCACCAATCCGGTAACAGATCAGTCCAGATCAGCAGTTCATATTGCCTTTGAACGATTTCGGCAAGGAACGATTGTGATCCATCGCTATAAATTAAAACGGTAAGTCGCCTGAATATTCCCGGGCGATCTACCCCGAATGGTCGGCATACCCTTCCCGGTTTCGCAATCCGTACACCTTCCGACAAACGTTTGGACACTTCGATATAGACCCCTCCAGTGAAAATGTTTGCGAGCTCTGTGGTATGTCCGACCAACACCCTGGTGACCGCCCTCTAAACGGAGATGGTAATGTTGCAAAATATCGGCCTGTAAAGTTTTCGGAATCACAAGTTTTGCTGATCGGTCCAGATCTGCATCAGCCTGATCAGCTTGATAAAAATAGAACAGCAGACCGTTTTCAGCAATCTCGTAATTAAAAGCGATTTTTACACAATTCTTCGCCTCATTCTGGCTTAATTTCTCCAGGTCTCCATTCAAATAGGCTTTCAAATTAACAATCTATTTATCTTCATCTTATGCCTTGAGAATTCTTTCAATCTGCAGCTCCTGCACTATTTCTTCCGTCAACCCTTCTCGAGAAGCCGGCCTGTTAGGTGCTGATCTGGCACGGGACCCCGTCATGATTGAGATTTGTGCTGCTCCCTTATATCTTCCGAGTGAATCAGCTCGGGTAACCCATTAATATCGACATATTCCTCCTGCACTGCTTTATCGGTAATCATCGATCCAGTCTGATCACGCATGACCGTCGTGGCCAGGTGATCCGCATTCCTGTTCCAGTCGCGTTTCACGTGTAAGAGATCATGATTCGGCCATTCCCGAAGGGTTTCATAACGCAATAATTTAACAACTTCAAGCGCGGAGCCTTGCATTCGATCTCTCCGGTCTGCTGGATCACCAAATTTGAATCTCCCCAAATGTTTACCCTTCCACTCTTTTGTACTTGAAGGAGATCCAAACCCAGCAGTAGACCACGGTGTTCGGCTTCATTGACTGTGATGCCCGGATTATAATCTGAACCAGCAGGTATGATAGTCCGTTCCGGCAATTCCATAACAACGCACTTTTACGCCCCAACGTCTTTTTTATGCTCGCGGATCCGTCGAAGCTTATGCCGATCAAGGTTTCATCCGAGCCGACGACCGGTGGGGGTATACTGATTGATTCTCGCGGTTGCTTCCACGGAGCAATCTCGATCAGGGATTCGTCCACTTCTGATCGGGAGGTGATACTGGCTGCTAGCGTGCCGAGAATTTCTTCTTCGCCCTTGGTGCATTTGATGATTTTCAAGGTCCACTGAGATAGTAGCGCTGCCCATCGCCCCAGTCTCCCGTCTATTCCGTTCGAAGACAATAACCAAACCAGAGTAGATCGCCTTGACAATACTTTGATCGATCTGGTCACCAGCATAGAATAGCAGACATCTAATATTCGCACTAGTGCCAGCACTTCTTTATCCACCATGTCATAGTTAACCTCATTCGGTTTCAACGTCCGGCTTGTAAACGTCACTGGAAAATACACTCCATCGTGATTTTGGACCAGTGCGGCTGATATTGACCATTTACTTGCGTATAAAATCACCACGGGAATCTTTTCTGGATCGAAATGTTTCAATATCGGGGTCGATATCATCTTCGCCTTCAACATACTGAAAGCTACCATAGCTCGTTCCATATGACCTTCTGACCCAGACACGGTTCGGTTGATCAGAGAACATGTTTTGTAATCCGATTCGTAGATTTCGGTTTCGCGACTGCGATCTCGTTGGTTGACCTTCCCGACTGATCACGCTCTCGTAACCTGTAATAATCAACTTCTTTCAAGTCGTACAATATAGCAGCATATATCGAGAAATCTTCGACAAATCAGCTATAATAATTCAGGGATCCGAGAAAAGACTGCATAGCCTTCAGCGATCGGAGAAAACGAAGGTTACTGAGCACACCCAAGTCCTTCGGATTTGCTTCCAAGCCCTGAATCGACACATTATGACCAAGATAAGCGACCTTGGGCTGACCCCAGAAGCTCTTAGCCACGGTGATCGATAAATTCCAACGTTCGCAAGTGTCAAGGAGCCGTTCGACTTTATTACATAGCGTATCCCATGACGTTGCCGTAACCAAGATATCGTCTATATATGATCGCCTTCCCAAAACTGACCGTCTCTGTTCTTCGTCCGCTTCACCTTCCGTGAAATATTATGCAGATCGGTAATCTTCCGATCGGCACTGATCTGGAAATATCCGTAGAGAGTATTGTCAATCAATCTCTGATAGATCTGTGGAGCGTTCTTCAAACCGGACGACATTTGGTTCCATTCAAAAAGGCCGAAATGTGTAACGAAAGCTGAAATCTCTCGGGCACGATTGGTCATTAAAACCATCCAGAAACCACTAGCCATTTCTAGTGAGCAAAACCATAAAACTTTGTCTAGATCCTCAAGTAAATCATTTATCAGCGGCATCGGATAGACCGTCAACTTTGTGAGGCGATTCACCATTCTATAGTCGATACAAAGTCGAATATCAACTCCATTCTTTTTTTATCACCATCACAATCAGTGGAGCCCACTGCGACGTTGAAGGTCGGATGATTTTTGTACTCAACAGACCCTTGATCAAATCGGATAACTTTTCCAAGTATTGCGGAGCGACTTTGCGACAACGTTGAACGATCAGTCTCGCATTTCCAACGTCTATATCACACAAACAGCTCCATAAGCGGCTGAGGTAGGGCATTACCCTTCCCAATCAATAAATGCCGCCTTTTCCAGATGATTTTCTTTAGTTGATCGATCTGCTCGGGAGTGTTTACTTCGGGATCACCGACTTGAAGACCCTCCAGGGTGACTTCCGGTATATTAAGTGATATTTCTGGCAAAACCGCCATCTATTTCTCAATAACTTCAATGTATTGATCACCACCTTCATGTATACACACTTGTTCATCCACCGGATCTATTTCCTCCGGTTCGGTATTATCTTGGGTCGCCCCTAGCGGATTATTCGACTGGTGATCGACTTCGGGTTCATCTTCGTCCTTAACGACTTCGGCAGGTTCATGTTCCCTTTCTCCCCAGAATCGTTCTTATCTTATCACCATCATTTTCACCCTCCGGGTCTGTTGCCTTTGGTGAGCCGGGTTCAATAACGCTCAAAATCTGTGGACGTTTTTGATCCGACTTTCACCTGTCGCTTCCACCGACGGTCCTCTGGTCAATAACTTCCATTTTGAGCATCCGCATATGAGTGCCATATAAAGTACGTCGGCCGGATATCTGTATTTGCACCTCATCTGGAAGATTCAGGGTTCCATGAGACAGATCAAGCCGTATACCGGCTGGCACCATGAAATCCATTCCCAATTGTCTTGACCGGCTAACCGGCCAACCCAAGCGTTGAAATAATAGACCAGGGAGCTTGCCAAAGTGATTTTGACACGTGACCGCCCTTCAGTCATGTACGAACTTTCACCGATCCCAACACATTCTTGCCTTTGGGTACTGTCTATACGACATCCCACATTACGAGCAAAGGCGGAGTCGATGATCAAAACTTCTGCTCCAGAGTCAAATAGAATAGTGGCTTTTTCGTTGTTAATTTTCCCATTAGCTTTTGCTTGTTTAAACCACTTGTCGGGAGGTTGATACTTCCAGTATCCTCGGGATTCACCGGGCAGTAGATCCAACTCCATGATCACGTCCGAACAGAATTATTCATCCACTCAGTGACTGTGAATCGGACACGGCACAATTTGAATTAGAACATGTATTGTCGGTTATCTCCTTTTCCTCAAACCTATTTCTGCTACAGACACATGCATAGATGCTGAACGTAGACCGCTCGGCTTGAACCAGATTCCAACCTGGCGAGTGATCTAATTTAATATTTTCTCGACATCTGGTGGGAGCATGCCAGCATGTTTTGTCGACCATACCACTTGCGCATCTGATTGAAAAACTCTTCAATCGGGCAAGCACCGGCATCGTGAATCTTCCCACAAGCTTTACACACGAAAAAACAATGATCCGAGGAGCGACCGTTACGATCACATTTTCCACATGTGATTCTCTTCGAGCAAACACGATCTTCATGCTGAGTCGACCCACAGTGTACGTATTTCTATGCGAGGTCGGTCCTGATCAGGTTGGGCCCCACCGGATTTTCATCCATCACTGCCATTAATCGATGATCGCGGACGGAATACTGGTTCCGTCGGGAAGGTATGACGATATGGCTCTTCGTCTGAGCCTAAACTTGACTAGCCACTATCTTCTTCCGAACTGGAACTGCCCGATTCCTTCGCAATCATCCAGATCGCCCTAGTCGGCCGAGCCGCTGGTGTCTTGCCCTGGTCTGGCTGCATTTTCGACCGGCATCGGTTCGATCCTATCTCGACCTTGGGTTCTCGACTTTTGGCTCGTTGTAACGTTCTCAGTGTTAGTTCCAATTCTTCCGCATTGCTTATACAAAGAAGGAGTAGATGATCAGCCAAGGTATGGTTGTCCAAAGTACCGATAAAGTGTTCGTCATGTTCGCGAGCTATATTCGCGTGTCGTGGATCCTTGATCGGCATTTTAGTTCACAGACAAGCAACATTCAACCGGTGTAAGTATCCAATCGGTGTTTCATCAGATCTTTTCTTCATATGATAATACTGTCTCGCGACAGACACCCCTGAGTTGCAATATTGCTCCTCAAATTCTTCACACAATTGAGACCACTTCAAACGTACGTCTTGGCTCAACGTTTAAGCCAGTTCTTGGCCGGGCCCTTCATCAGATCAGCGAAAATCAGACATCGTTCTCCTTCCGGTGTTTTATCTCTCAACAAGGCTGATTTCGTCCGACTTAGCCAGGCTCTCGCCAGATCATCATCCACATCTTTGCCGGTAAAATCCTTTACATCCGAGATCGCCGACATCCGGACTCGAGTGATCGTCCCAGCGTCACTATCAAATGCTTGCGCCGAGGCCGTATTTACCTTACGAGGCATCTCCATATCCAAATCGTCCGGATCAAAGTGTTGACAGATCTCCCCATCTGATTCCATATACACACCACTACGCAGGGGTGATTTATGGAGTCGGTCTTGATGATTGGCTTGGCGTATCAATCGAACAATTCCGGCTTATCGAACTGTTTCCATGTCTACATCTACAGGTTCTTGACTAGCTTAGCCGTGGATTGGTTTATGTTTGGTATCGATTGCCATGGTCGTCCTTGCCCAGGTGTATACTTAAGTAATCCGTATTGTTTACACACGAAACGATTCAACATAGTCGTGAAAATGGTTCTCATTTGCTCTGGAACTTCTGGTATGCCGGTAGGGTTATTGTTGGGAGTCGGATTGATTTGTGCGACTTCCTAAGCATCTTCAAAACCGTCGTCTGACTCGACTCAACCAGGTTTGGACTTCCTTTTCGTGTTCTGCGACTCGATCTGGGGCTCAATAATCTGTTTGATCCCTTTCGGGCCCAACGTCATACCTATTACTCCAACCGAGGAGTCGGTGGAGTCCGCTTCAGACTGTGATGACGATTGATATATTGACTTAATATCCATAGGATATTCAACCAACTGCGATCGGTGTGAAGGGTCAGTGAGCGGCGACTGGACCACGGGGTTCGCCCCGAGCAACGAGGCAAGGTGATCGTACAGCGTTATCATAGCTTTTCTGATCGTCCCTTGGTCGAGATCAAACAGCATATTCGCGTCGAACGAACCAGTAGTGAACCAACTTCGTCGATCTGGACCAGGAGATATCTGATCAGGTCGAGTTGGCTGCCTGTGATAACCGGCCGAGCCGCTCGACCTTCAAGCTAACGGTTTTATGATCTTCATCACTCGGTTGGTAGCTAGGAACTTGTGAAACTCCCGAAGGTAAAACAAACGTTCTACATCCTGAACCGTGGTCTTTTCAGCTGGTTCGGTCTTCTCTTCATCTTTTTCGAAGATCTTCGGTTTTGGCTTCACATATTTTTTAGGTGGATCATATTGATCCGCCCCCATTTTTTTATCTCTTTTTCAATTTTGTTTTTATGCATAGGATCGAGATCAGCACCCCGATCCTTTCCCGGATTATAGTTAATTTTATTATAACCCATATCGGCTCCGATCGGAGCCTTATAGGGAGTTGTTTCATCTTTAAATTCGACCTGGAAATCCACCGGACCAGGTCGACCATCGCTTCCTTTAAGTTTGGACACTCGAAAAGGTTTCCTTCACTTTGATTTCCACATCGTTTTCTTCAACAAAGGAATCACGGTGATATCTGAGTCACCGGGTGATCCGGGACGCGCACCATTGTGGTGGAGCCAATTTCCAAATCCAGAACGAAAGTCTTGGGTGGAATTCGGATATCCACTAGCCCGGACGACCAACTATCGGAGAAGGTACTCCGTTGATTCTGATCGGCATCAGGATCGGATGAATCATCAC
The DNA here is from genome assembly GCA_001887855.2 of Sclerospora graminicola. Lineage (NCBI taxonomy): Eukaryota > Oomycota > Peronosporomycetes > Peronosporales > Peronosporaceae > Sclerospora > Sclerospora graminicola. The sequence continues at coordinate 1,653 of MIQA02001283.1, read as the reverse complement.
TACGATGACTTATCCGATCCTCCCGGTCTTGCGACCGGTCGTCATGTACGATAGAATCTGTATTTAAATTCAACTCACCTTGTGTACCCATTGATCTGCGGTGGTTACACTCACTCAGGTGGACTCTTAGATGAAAAGGGTGATCCGAACCATGTCGGAGGAGATGACCTTCTCGAGACGGAGTGTCCTTGCGTGGGAATCGTTACCGGAGAACAAGTCAGGGTTGATACTTAGTTAAAGTATCTAAGGCCCCGATTGGGAAACTTCGTCCGATCAGGCCAGTCAATAAAAGCGAGAGATAACGAGAAACCACGAAAGCCACGATAAAACCACGATCTTACACGGTAAACACTAACGTTATCTCCACGAAACATTTCCAATTAATATAACGTGTTCAAAACACGTGCGCGTGAGGGGGTGAGGGTTGAAAACCTAAACAGAACCCGTCGGGGGCCTTCCGATAAGCCAAAATGCGTCCATGCGCGTCTTAACCGGGAATTAAGTTGAGCTACAGGGACCTAGTTAACCCTGTGCTCCCAATGACCGCGACACGTAGCGGAGCGACTCTTTGCTTAGGGGGTAAATTCAATCCTGTTATTATATATGAAATATCCAATACCTAGTATACCGTACACCAACTCATGTGACCTACCTCATACTTCGATCCTGTTCGTTTCGTCGCTCGGTTGCGCCAGTACATCTTTGTCGCACCTTCAACCTGATCCGTACCATTTCTGGACCGATCAAGGTCAAACTCTATGGCATCCTGGTTCCTCGAGAGTCAGCCTAGAACCAGTTCGAGATCCGTCTCTCAGGCACTGTTCGCCACATACCAACACCATCTTAACTGAAAACTCCGTCTCCCTCCACATCCGGAAGCTAATTCGGGGCTGATCACGCTTCGCTCGTGGTCAACACAGTGATCAGCACAGTGATCAGGGCGACCAGCACAGTGATCAGGGCGATCAGCACAGTGATCAGCAAAACATCGACATCGCCCGCTCACTCAGCTATATCTCCGGCCTCCATTATATGTTGGACCGCAAAGGTCGGACCGACTTAGCACTTCTCTTGAAATTGGACCTGGTAAGACCTCTTTACGCTGATTCTGAGTGAACAAATCAACCCTTATCGCTTATCTTAGTTCGGTAAGGCTCATACAACTTACCACTTCGCATATCAAGCTCTGTCGTGTACCTGATCTTCATATTCTAGGGCGGGGTCAAGTTTTTCGACTGATCAGACCGAGATTTCCGTATCCCATTCAACTTCAACATCTGGATCATCCATGACCCACTCCAATGAGCGGTTCTGCTGTTCCTTATATACCACACCGTCATTGATGCTGCCCATCAGGTTTGTCTCGGCTGATATGGTCTCGCATGCTCACATGAACTCTACCCAGCATCCAGCATCCAGATCAGACCGTGATATTCGCTAGTACGTTAATATCGGGGACCAGGCGGAATAACGGTATCCTCTTATTTCCTCCACATTTACGATAGCCCGTTGTCAACCATGTGTCATCGTGAACGGAATCAGCCTGTCCCACCCATCAAACGGTCCCATCTTGATGGGTGTTCCCATCGCCCCCAATTAACGGGTATGTGTGGTCCACTTGTTCTTGACTTTTTGTTGGATCGCTTCACCACA
>MIQA02001282.1:0-15280 GCA_001887855.2 Sclerospora graminicola | reverse complement strand
TTCGAGTATGCGAGACTGCTTGTCCGACAGGAACTTTCCACCGATACTTATTATGAGCAATCCTTTGAATATCCAGCTCACGAATACTGGATTCTGGGATGCGATCATATTTGTTGGGTGCTAATGTTGTTGCCTGAGTTTCAGGTATCCATGGGTTCCTTGCCCAACTAAATGTACCCCAGAATATCTGATAATGTTCAGGAAGTAGATTATGATAGGGAATATTGTCCACAGTCACACATAATTCAAGCACTTCAGATTCTTTTAAGCCATACGAATGTTTTCCCGGTTCACATTGTATTCGTGATATCAAAGATGGCAAATTCTTCTCCACGTATGTCATTAAGTGCTTACGTTGAGTTGTAGTCGGACTTAACCACCATCCTAATTCTTGGCTTAGTGTACCAATTTTTCTGGAAATTGTCATATTCTTACATAACGTAAAATGTCTCCTTTGCATAGGAGATATACTTATAGCTTTACCAGGAGACCAATTTGCAAACCTCCAGATCAACCATGCCGTTTTGTAAATATCCTGTGAGCTTAGTAACCATGTTGTCGCGTCCTTTAGGCGTTGCACCTGTAGTGCTAACGGTATGGATACTAGTCCGAGTCCTCCTGCTTCCCTCGGAGTGTAAATTAGAATCGGGGACATCTTGTGACGTGCTGGTCCTCCATCGGTACTCTGGGACCAAATAAAACTCTTCTGGATTTTTATAAGTTTATTCATAATGTGTTCCGGAGGATCAAAAACTTTTGCTGTAAATGTGATCGCCGGTAAAACCACCGTATTGAATAACACCACTCTGTCCATAGTCGAAAGAGAGCATGACCCTGCTGTCGCTAATCTCCTATGTATTTGTTGGATTCGCAGACCCCAATTAACTTCCGTCATATTGCCTAGACCAATTTCATAACCAAGATAACGTGTTGATTCTCCTTTGTTTAGGACCGGTATACCTCCCCATTCTTCCGGAAGGGTTGTAGGTCTTAGAAATAGGAATTTACTCTTTTTAGGTTGTACTTTCAGCCCTGCCATTTCTCCAAATCGTTTAACCACTTCCAATGCTTTACCCATCTGATCAGCTTTTTGTAAGAAAATGCTGGAATCATCCACAAATGCCGAGAATTGGTGCTTGTCCGAAGCCAAACCTGTACCAATGTTAATTCCATCTATTTCATTCTCCTGGTGAATAGCCAACGCCAGTGGTTCCACAGCTAAAATGAATAACAGTGGTGCCAATGGACAACCTTGACGTATCCCTGAGCAGACTTCCAGTGGTTGAGAAATCTGATTGTTGACTAGAAATTGAGCTGTAATGTCATCATGTAAATTTCTAATTAAGTTCACAAAACCTGTACTGAACCCAGAGAGCGTTAACACCTGATATAGATACTGTCTATCCACAGTATCATAGGCTTTAGCGAAATCTAAAAATAAAATTCCAGGACATTCTCCGTTCGGTAACACCTGGCTTTGATGTGTTTGTTCAGTTTGTAGGGTAGCCATCATGATTGCGACTGCCTTTTCCATACGTCTACCTGACACAGAGCCTTGCTGTGTGTCACCAATTAGTAATCCTAAGAAGGTTTGTAAACGTAATGCCAGTATTTTCGCAAAAATTTTGTATCCAGTTTGTAGTAACGAAATAGGTCTGTAATCTAGTGCATCTGCTGAATCACCTTTTTTTCTCAAAGGTATCACTAGTGCACGTTGGAATGACACTGGTGACATTTGTCCTTCAAGTAATCGATTGTATACCTTAGTCAACGTCGGACTTAAGGTTTCTGCAAAATCCTTGTAAAAATCATTGTTTAATCCATCCGACCCAGCTGCTTTACGTCTTTCCAGTCGCTTAATTGCATTTAAAACTTCACGTTCCTCTATCTGGGCCATTAGCAGGTTATTCTGCTCTGCTGACACCTTTCGAGTGGAAGGAATTTTAAACAAATCTGCCATTTTCCGTTGAAGGTCTGGTAATAGTACATCCCGATGCTCAACCCCTAGAATTCCTCGCCAAATAAACGCAAATTTATCTGGTATCGACGTTCCAGGAAGCATATTTGATTCTGTAGGTACTGTTATTTGTGATACCGTTTGATCTTTTTCGCGCATTGAAGTCTTTTTGTAAAGCCATCGTAAATCCTCCTCTTTCCGATGCAGTCGTCTTCCTCGCCGTACTTTATGCGACTTTTGAATTGCCTCTGCTATAGCTGTTACTAGGTGTTTTCGTGTACGTGCATTACTTCTTAATGAACTTCGAAGCTGACTTACTCTTCGTCTTCTCCGCCGTGCCGATTGCTTGGCTAGACGGAAAAGAGTGGTCGTAATTTTAGCACTCAGTTGGTCCCACTCCGTGTCAACTTAATTTTGACTCCCCAATATTGTTCGTAATGCCTCGTCTATTTTTTCGTGTGTACTCAAGTGAGATGATCCAAAAAAAGGGTACCGTGGTCTCTGGTTGAAATATTCTTTTTTGTCTGTCTCTTTTCTGATAAATAGAGTTGAACTTGAGCATGGTCTGAATAGACAGGCGGTTCACTGACTCCCAGCCACTGGGTTAATGATGTTAATCGTTTAGACACATAAAATCGATCCAGTCGACTAGCCGAGTTGCCTTTCCAATACGTGAAATGTTCACTCGGGTCTAATTTGTCTTCACCAGATATCGATCCTATAAGCGCCCTCGCATCCATTAAATGATATTTTTCCACCAGACGAGATAGACTGATACTCTCAGTGTTGTTGTTACGTTCTCCACCTAAGCGATCTATCACTGGGATTCAACACAATTAAAGTCACCACATAGTATCATTTTATCCCATTTGTTTGAAAGGATGTGTTCCACTTCTGTAAAGAAAATTTCTCTTTCGTTGGAATTGCTAGCTGGAGCGTATATATTTACGATCATCGTAGTTTTCCACTCTACCATGATGAAACGTGATGACCAGAGGTGCTTTTTACAAGGAGTTATAAATTTGGCTTGATCTGGGTGAAATAATACTGCTACTCCACCTGTTTTATCATCCCCAATACTCCAATATGCATGTACCTGGTCACTGTTATAAATTCCCCATAAACGATTCCATTGCTTTGTATATTCTGAAGCTGTTTCTGAAGAGTTGATGTGAGTTTCTTGGAGTACAAAAATGTGAGGCCGATGTGACTCTTTCATATATCTCCATGATGTTAACCAACTCATTATATCTGTTTTCTTGAAACCTCTCAAATTTTGCGTCAAAATGTTAAGAGAGGCCTCCCCTTGTTGATTATGTGATTCTGATGTGATCGACTGGAACTCCATTTCCTGTAATAGTCTGTATTTCGCATAACTATCCATCGATGACAGATCAAAATAATCATGGTTGGCGATATCCATTATCTGTTCGTTGCCCTTAGTAACAGGGAGATGAACCATTAGATTCATCTGAATTGTACCTTGGAGAGTCAGGGATGTCAATGAAGTGATCCGCAATGATATTCATCCAGTCATGCAAGTCTGTCCAGGCTGATCCTTCTTCATCCAATACTTTATTAAATCCTTCACTATAGTCTTCATAAGATGTCTGTACCTTAAAGTGACGTCTCAACAAATCCATTATTGAGTCACTCGCAAGATAATCTTCTCCCACCATAGCTGCGAACTGTTCTGCATAAATATATGCGCTTATTAGGTATCTTGCCAGTGTAGACTTCCTCATTGGAGCACATAATCTGATTAACTTACTACCACCATATTGATTACGACGTAGTTCATTCCATTCTTGAGTACTATACGTAATCAATAACCGCTGTTCTGGTGCTTTGAGTGCTAAATATCTCTGTTCCCATGCACCAAACCATGCGGCTTGCACCCCTTCAATACCATTTTTTTTCCTTGTTCTAACATGGCACACCAACATTGTTCACGCCATATTCGAGTGATAGCAATTACTGTCTCCGTTGTTAGACTATCCAGTATATAATGGGCTCCATCAAATGTTTGTAATAATTCCAAAAGCAGCATGCTCTCCTTATCTGCTGCAGTTTTCCAAACTCCTGGACCTTTATCCAGGTGTGGAAATGGCACCATGGACTGTTGCTTCCAAGCTGCTTCTAATGCTCCCCAAGCTGTGATCCAATGTTCTGTAGACTCTTTAGGACTTGCAACACAATTATTGAAGTCATCCACCAATTCTCTCTGAAGTTGGATAACGGGTACATCTGTTCCACGTACATACCGGATTGGTTTCGTAAGAAGCTGTGATCCTTGTTCGTTAGGATCTGTCCGTGTACATAAACGTTTGGCTTTGGTGGTTCTCTCGTGTTCCTCGATTAATTCATCGTGTTCACCTTCTGGTTGTCCCGCCTCATCCAATGCTGACTCTAGTAATTTAAGTTCCTTACTTTGTGTCATGTCTAACCAGCTTCGATGGTACCATTGGTGCAATACCGATTCTGGTATTTTATAGTGACGCATCACTCTCTCGCGTGTATCCGGGCAAGTCAGGTCCGCTTCCAGGAGCTGAATTTGTTCTGGAAGAGACTGGCTTCCGACTTTATCCGTTAAGAAGTGGAGTACTTCTAGCCAGCCAGGATCGTGAGTCAGAATAATCTGCTCAATATCATTTTTAAAATAGTCATGGATGGACGGTCCACTAAGTCTATTAATGATATCCGCCACCTTTTCCTCCCAATCGTCGGCCTGCTGTTTCTGTTGGGCTGTCCCATCTACTAGTATTCCGTTTTCCGTCTCTTTGTGTTCTGAAACCTCATCCATAACGATATCTCCATTTCTTCCATGTTGACTATTATTGGATCTATCATCCTCGTAATCTTCGTCTGATTCACATTCACTGCTATTGTCAGTCATGATTATATCTACTTCACCCTCCGATTCATCGTCTACTGCCCTCAATCCATGAATGTACGCCGAGTAATGAGCTTCTTTGAAGAAAAGAACGATTGGCCATTGCGTTTGAGTCTTTGGCTCCTTTTGCTTCAAACGTCGAACTATGTCTATACAATTCTGTAATGACATTGGATATTCCCCACTCATCATGTAACAGTTGTTTTTTCTGTTACGTGTTTCTGGTGCGTAATGTATCACACCGGGTTCTTCCATCCCTGTACTTATATTTACGACAAAGATATCCTTTTGAAGTAGCGTGCTAATTGTGGCCAAAGTATCGTTGCTTCCCCATGCCTTCTGTGGAACTGTATCGGTGATCTTTGATCCACTTGTTGCAAACTCCTTGAGATACAGCTTAAATTCTCGAGCTGACTCCTTTGCTGAGATTTTTTCGTATCCTCTCCCTAATCCCAATAAAGTGTGTTTGCGGATACCCGCAGGGAATTTTATTTCAAAATCGAGCATAGCACGAATATGACTTCCTTCTTTAATCCACTGTGCTAAAGATTCCAGCAATTCCACGTTTTCCGTTTGAAATTGTAACGTTGCGAGAGCCTGACATATTGCATACACCTGGCAGTTTCCTGTCGCCGGTGTTGCAACACGTCTGATACCCATTAGCGTTTCTGCCTCTGCTAGGGAAATTTTGTTTTGATGTGAGGTAGTAATTTGTTCCTGCAAAGGAAAATCCTTCAATGAACCGTTGCTGGCGTTTAGACCATCCAATATCTCGTATCTTGTCTTTGATCTTTCCTTCTTCAATTAAACCAACCGTATGTTGTGATTGTTTTTGTAATTGATTGTCCTTGGGTGACTTTAAATTGTTTGAGTCATGTTGCTCATTGTGGTCTGGATCGGGTAATTTCTTAGTGTGTGTACCATTGTCCAGGCCTTCCTGTTTGACATGGTCCCCAATAGATTGGTGGATCTTTTCGCCAGTGCTGTTTATTACTTTTTGAGTGGTACTCCGATGTACCCACTCTTTTCCTTTCGTGCCGCCATTCGCTACAGTGATTGTCTGCTTTTTATCCTTTCCTTGACCCTGAGTGTTACTTCCTGGTGGTAAGGTTGAAGGTAACACTTTTTTGATTTCGGTGTGTTGTTGAGTAATCGACCGTTTTTTGTTTTTCGTCTTTTTTTTTTACCGTAACATTGACCCAATCCGAAGATGTTCCTTTACTCAAAGAGTTTTGTGTTCGAACTTCCTCTTGTTGAGTTGGTTTGTCTGTTTCAGAAGAAGCTGATGAACTAAGATTCTCACTTCCAGTTGGTTCCTCGTTCATTTCTTCATCGTTTTTGCTCGTGATTCCTTCATCATTAGCTTTCCTATGAGTATCAATTTGATTCCTCAGATCATCCATGCTGGAAAAGGTTTCCACTAACTCCTCCTCTTTTTCCATTTCCTCGTGAACAATTACAATGCAACGTGACTTTTTCATTTCTTCCACCGTGATCGTACATTGTTTCATGGGGTGCCCTAACTCCCCACATCGTAAACATTGACGCCGTCCCCTCATTGTGGGGTGTTCAATAATTATCATTACGTGATTCCAATACAATCGACTGATATTTATAAGTTGTTCTGGACAATTCGTCGTGGATACTGTTAAGCCCATGGATGTGGAGTTTTCCGACATTGGCCCTCCATTATCCATATCTTCTAATTGAAACGGTACATCCAGTACCTTTTTCAACATAGCATATAATTGTATCAGATCGGTATTTCGTGACACATTCCTTAACACACAAGCATAGTTAGCTGCTTGATTGTATTTTTCTCCATTACAGTCCGCCTGGTTGTTCCATATCGAGCCATTACCATCTTCCTTACGCTTGTGTATGTTATACACCGTATGATCGTACCGATGAAATGGTACCTTAACTCCCACGAATTGTTCCGCCATGTCCCGGGTGTAAAAGTGGAAGTAAATCGAATGGTTGTTAGCATTGTAACTTATCGTTTTCACCTGGGCTATCATCGCCCATAACTCTTTTGAACCTTTCGACCTAGTCGCTGCAGCAGTGGCAATACTCTCTTGTATGCACTTCGTGCTTAGAAATGCCGCTTTAATCGGACTTTCACCTTTCATATCCATGATCAAACACCCTTCTACTTGAGCTCTTATTGTTTGAATCAGACACACGTGATGTTTCGGTGACATTATCCTTTTAACAAATTGTGGGATTCGTCGTGCAATAATATTACCTTCCAAGAGACCTTGCACTATTGTCCATTCGTGATCGGTTCCATCTCTTAGTTTAGTCGGTGCAAACTTAGCGTATTCCCTCTCACATATTTTCCGTAGTTCAGGGATCAAAGTCCCTTCATAAATTTCCTTTCGGAAGAGAAAATCAGTCGTGTTCACTTTCTGTGTGATTGATTTTTCCTTGGGTGCGATTTTCGCCGCCCAACTTGACATTGGGGGCGAATCTTGTCCCGCTTGACGAACAGCTGCCTGTCCGATCATTTTCCTTAAGATTCCTTCGAATGTTTGGTTTGACTTCTGCGCGCTGATAGCCGCACCAACAATTCGTTGTTTCCATATTGACCATTCCTGTTTCTCTTTCACCACAATGTGCTCAAATAGCTCCAGGAGACAGTCATTTTCGCCCTTTTTTAATTTCGGCAAGCGTTTTGCACTCGGAGCCAACTTAGACGCTGGAACTTTAGCTTTTACAAAAACTTGCTTAAATAGTTGTTGCATGATATCCAACCATGCTTTTACCTTCGGTGAGGTCTTGGAAGCGTTTTCCAGTGCAGCCCTCAATGCCCCGGCTAGGTCCTCAGTTGAATTTACTTTGACCTTTTTATTTCCGGATTGTGGTACAGTTTCATCCATGGTTCTGATTTCTGATGTCTTCGATGTACCTACCACCTGTCGAAGTATCAATCGTGGAATCATGTTTACGGCCATCAGCTGAATTCTCCTGGTTCTTCGTCGAATCAGGTTCGATGGTCTCCGTAGTTGATGCATGAGGTTCGTCGACCTCCTTTCCTTCCCCACTCGCCGAGTTATCTTCCTCACCCTCCTTTCCAGGTAAGCCAGATAGCTCCTTTTCATCACTCGTCGGGTCAACCGACATGCCACCGCTAGATGGTGGACCGGACCCAGGGTCCGGGACGCGCATTCTAGTAGTAGCTGTTAACGTTCTTGGTTGTTCTGCAATCCACCTAAGCCAGGTGTGTGCTATAAAGCAAATTGAGAACTGTGGTACCTAAATATTTTTTTTTTCGTGTAAAGTAGTCCATTTTAGTTATTAACTATTGGCTACCATATAGTACCTTATCCTAGAAATTAAATGAGGGTCTGGATCTTCCTGAGAATACAATTGCTCGGATGCCGAGTATCTTCTCGCTGTCGGTCGCGGTGCTGGTGAAGTGTCAAAAACGCACTGGATACACAATTGTAGACGCATCCCGTCTTCTCTCGTCGAAGGTTGTTGTTGCTCGTAAGAAACAACTGTGTCTAATTGGGCTCTACTTTGAGCCCATAGGAAATTAATGGTTTCTGCTGACTTATATCTCAAACCATTAAAAATTGATTGATTGCGCAATTGCCACAACCATCCCACTATAATTCCGCAAAATCCCCACCATAAGCGTCGGAATTGTTTCGTGCAAGAGGAGGCTTTAACTCCAAATTTTGCCATCATCATTTCTCGAATACGATCGCTAATGTCAGGCGATTGACGAGTCACGATATGGCACTTAAATTTATTTAGTGACTGTTCGTCCCCTTCTTCCCCCAGCCAATGACTAAGCCACTTAGACCAAATGAGACGGGCACTAACGCAACCCCAAAAGATATGTGCAATATCTTGATCTTTCAATGTACAATCGGGATTCAGCGGACAAATTTGTGTCCCGTTCCCCTTTTGGTAGAATGTATTGAGCTGATGAGTAGCCATGCGATAAATTACCCATGTCTGGTAATCCGTTAAAAGATGTTTGTGATTCCACAGTTGTTTTGGTGTTTGATTCTGCGAAATTCTCCACCATTCGTCTCTCTTGTGTTTCTTTTCCCATCGAATTATCATTTCTGGTAGACGCACTGCTATATTCTCATGATACATTTTCTTGAAGTACCGTTTAATCGCTTGTGGTATTCGCCAAAATGTTGTATCCTCGTCAAGAGGCCATCCAAACTGATGTAATTCAGGGTGTGGGTAACACACCACGGTTTTGATGTTTACTTCCTTACCTTTGTCATCTATCAAAGGTTCTGTCGCGTCAAGTGTCCAATAAATTCCATTTACCGATTGATGCAGTAATATTGTTGAACCATTTTTCTCCGTACATCCTTTCACTATCCCAGGTTTGAAAACAGTCCAATTGTATTGCTTCAACACATCCGGGCATCTGAAAAGTTTGATTGGGGGTGCCATGCCAATACTTTCCCCAATTTGTACTCGGGGAGAAGCTAGGATGATCGCTGTCATCCACCTCCCCAATTTTATTCGAGTATGCGAGACTGCTTGTCCTACAGGAACTTTCCACCGATACTTATTATGAGCAATCCTTTGAATATCCAGCTCACGAATACTGGATTCTGGTATGCGATCATATTTGTTGGGTGCTAATGTTGTTGCCTGAGTTTCAGGTATCCATGGATTCCTTGCCCAACCAAATGTACCCCAGAATATCTGATAATGTTCAGGGAGTAGATTATGATAGGGAATATTGTCCACATTCACACATAATTCAAGCACTTCAGATTCTTTTAAGCCATACGAATGTTTTCCCGGCTCACATTGTATTCGTGATATCAGAGATGGCAAATTCTTCTCCACGTATGTCATTAAGTGCTTACGTTGAGTTGTAGTCGGACTTAACCACCATCCTAATTCTTGGCTCAGTGTACCAATTTTTCTGGAAATTGTCATATTCTTACATAACGTAAAATGTCTCCTTTGCATAGGAGATATACTTATAGCTTTACCAGGAGACCAATTTTCAAACCTCCAGATCAACCATGCCGTTTTGTAAATATCCTGTGAGCTTAGTAACCATGTTGTCGCGTCCTTTAGGCGTTGCACCTGTAGTGCTAACGGTATGGATACTAGTCCGAGTCCTCCTGCTTCCCTCGGAGTGTAAATTAGAATCGGGGACATCTTGTGACGTGCTGGTCCTCCATCGGTACTCTGGGACCAAATAAAACTCTTCTGGATTTGTATAAGTTTATTCATAATGTGTTCCGGAGGATCAAAAACTTTTGCTGTAAATGTGATCGCCGGTAAAACCACCGTATTGAATAACATCACTCTGTCCATAATCGAAAGAGAGCATGACCCTGCTGTCGCTAATCTCCGATGTATTTGTTGGATACGTAGACCCCAGTTAGCTTCCGTCATATTGCCTAGACCAATTTCATAACCAAGATAACGTGTTGATTCTCCTTTGTTTAGGACCGGTATACCTCCCCATTCTTCCGGAAGGGTTGTAGGTCTTAGAAATAGGAATTTACTCTTTTTAGGTTGTACTTTCAGCCCTGCCATTTCTCCAAATCGTTTAACCACTTCCAATGCTTTACCCATCTGATCAGCTTTTTGTAAGAAAATGGTGGAATCATCCACAAATGCCGAGAATTGGTGCTTGTCCGAAGCCAAACCTGTACCAATGTTAATTCCATCTATTTCATTCTCCTGGTGAATAGCCAACGCCAGTGGTTCCACAGCTAAAATGAATAACAGTGGTGCCAATGGACAACCTTGACGTATCCCTGAGCAGACTTCCAGTGGTTGAGAAATCTGATTGTTGACTAGAAATTGAGCTGTAGTGTCATCATGTAAATTTCTAATTAAGTTCACAAAACCTGTACTGAACCCAAAGAGCGTTAACACCTGATATAGATACTGTCTATCCACAGTATCATAGGCTTTAGCGAAATCTAAAAATAAAATTCCAGGACATTCTCCGTTCGGTAACACCTGGCTTTGATGTGTTTGTTCAGTTTGTAGGGTAGCCATCATGATTGCGACTGCCTTTTCCATACGTCTACCTGACACAAAGCCTTGCTGTGTGTCACCAATTAGTAATCCTAAGAAGGTTTGTAAACGTAATGCCAGTATTTTCGCAAAATTTTTGTATCCAGTTTGTAGTAACGAAATAGGTCTGTAATCTAGTGCATCTGCTGAATCACCTTTTTTTCTCAAAGGTATCACTAGTGCACGTTGGAATGACACTGGTGACATTTGTCCTTCAAGTAATCGATTGTATAACTTAGTCAACGTCGGACTTAAGGTTTCGGCAAAATCCTTGAAAAAATCATTGTTTAATCCATCCGACCCAGCTGCTTTACGTCTTTCCAGTCGCTTAATTGCATTTAAAACTTCACATTCCTCTATCTGGGCCATTAGCAGGTTATTCTGCTCTGCTGACACCTTTCGAGTGGAAGGAATTGTAAACAAATCTGCCATTTTCCGTTGAAGGTCTGGTAATAGTACATCACGGTGCTCAACCCCTAGAATTCCTCGCCAAATAAACGCAAATTTATCTGGTATCGACGTTCCAGGAAGCATATTTGATTCTGTAGGTACTGTTATTTGTGATACCGTTTGATCTTTTTCGCGCACTGAAGTCTTTTTGTAAAGCCATCGTAAATCCTCCTCTTTCCGATGCAGTCGTCTTCCTCGACGTACTTTATGCGACTTTTGAATTGCCTCTGCTATAGCTGTTACTAGGTGTTTTCGTGTGCGTGCATTACTTCTTAATGAACTTCGAAGCTGACTTACTCTTCGTCTTCTCCGCCGTGCGGATTGCTTGGCTTGACGGAAAAGAGTGGTCGTAATTTTAGCACTCAGTTGGTCCCACTCCGTGTCAACTGAATTTTGACTATTCAATATTGTTCGTAATGCCTCTTCTATCTTTTCGTGTGTACTCAAGTGAGATGATCCAAAAAAAGGGTGCCGTGGTCTCTGGTTGAAATATTCTTTTTTTGTCTGTCTCTTTTCTGATAAATAGAGTTGAACTTGAGCATGGTCTGAATAGACAGGCGGTTCACTGACTTCCAGCCACTGGGTTAATGCTGTTAGTCGTTTAGACACATAAAATCGATCGAGTCGACTAGCCGAGTTGCCTTTCCAATAAGTAAAGTGTTCACTCGGGTCTAATTTGTCTTCACCAGAGATTGATCCTATGAGCGCCCTCGCATCCATTAAATGATATTTTTCCACCAGACGAATAGACTGATACTCTCAGTGTTATTGTTACGTTCTCCACCGAAGCGATCAATCACTGGGGATTCAACACAATTAAAGTCACCACATAGTATCATTTTATCCCATTTGTTTCAAAGGATATGTTCCACTTCTGTAAAGAAAATTTCTCTTTCGTTGGAATTGCTAGCTGGAGCGTAAATATTTACAATCATCGTAGTTTTCCACTCTACCATGATGAAACGTGATGACCAGAGGTGCTTTTTACACGGAGTTATGAACTTGGCTTGATCTGGGTGAAATAATACTGCTACTCCACCCGTTTTATCATCCCCAATACTCCAATATGCATGTTCTTGGTCACTGTTATAAATTCCCCATAAACGATTCCATTGCTTTGTATATTCTGAGGCTGTTTCTGAAGAGTTGATATGAGTTTCTTGGAGTACAAAAATGTGAGGCCGATGTGACTCTTTCATATATCTCCACGATGTTAACCATCTAATTATATCTGTTTTCTTGAAACCTCTCACATTTTGCGTCAAAATAGTGAGCGATGTCTCCCCCTTTTGATTGTGTGGTTCTGATGTTATCGACTGGAACTCCATTTCCTGTAATAGCCTGTATTTCGCGTAACTATCCATCGATGACAAATCAAAATAATCATGGGTGGCGATATCCATTATCTGTTCGTTGCCCTTAGTAACAGGGAGATGAACCGTGAGATTCAACTGAATTATGCCTTGGAGAGTCAGGGATGTCAATGAAGTGATCCGCAATGATATTCATCCAGTCATGCAAGTCTGTCCAGGCTGATCCTTCTTCATCCAATACTTTATTAAATCCTTCACTATAGTCTTCATAAGATGTCTGTACCTTAAAGTGACGTCTCAACAAATCCATTATTGAGTCACTCGCAAGATAATCTTCTCCCACCATAGCTGCGAATTGCTCAGCACAAATATATGCGCTTATTAGGTATCTTGCCAGTGTAGACTTCCTCATTGGAGCACATAATCGGATTAACTTAATACCGCCATATTGATTACGACGTAGTTCATTCCACTCTTGAGTGCTATGCGTAATCAATGTCCTCTGTTCTGGTGCTTTCAGTGCTAAATATCTCTGTTCCCATGCACCAAACCATGCGGCTTGCACCCCTTCAATACCATTATTTTTGCCTTGTTCTAACATGGCACACCAACATTGTTCACGCCATATTCGAGTGAGAGCAATTACCGTCTCTGTCGTTAAACTATCCAGTATATAAGGGGCTCCATCAAATGTTTGTAATAATTCCAAAAGCAGCATGCTCTCCTTATCTGCTGCAGTTTTCCATACTCCTGGACCTTTATCTAGGTGTGGAAATTGCACCATGGACTGTTGCTTCCAAGCTGCCTCTAATGCTCCCCAAGCTGTGATCCAATGTTCTATAGACTCTTTAGGACTTGAAACACAATTATTGAAGTCATCCACCAATTCTCTCTGAAGTTGGATAACTGGTACATCTGTTCCACGTACATACCGGATTGGTTTCGTAAGAAGCTGTGACCCTTGTTCGTTAGGATCTGTCCGTGTACATAAACGTTTGGCTTTGGTGGTTCTCTCGTGTTCCTCGATTAATTCATCGTGTTCACCTTCTGGTTGTCCCGCCTCATCCAATGCTGACTCTAGTAATTTAAGTTCCTTACTTTGTGTCATTTCTAACCAGCTTCGATGGTACCATTGGTGCAATACCGATTCTGGTATTTTATAGTGACGCATCACTCTCTCGCGTGTATCCGGGTGAGTCAGGTCCGCTTCCAGGAGCTGAATTTGTTCTGGAAGAGACTGGCTTCCGACTTTATCCGTTAAGAAGTGGAGTACTTCTAGCCAGCCAGGATCGTGAGTCAGAATAATCTGCTCAATATCATTTTTAAAATAGTCATGGATGGACGGTCCACTAAGTCTATTAATGATATCCGCCACCTTTTCCTCCCACTCTTCGGCCTGTTGTTTCTGTTGGGCTGTCCCATCTACTAGTATTCCGTTTTCCGTCTCTTTGTGTTCTGAGATCTCATCCATAACGATATCTCCATTTCTTCCTTGTTGACTATTATTGGATCTATCATCCTCGTAATCTTCGTCTGATTCACATTCACTGCTATTGTCAGTCATGATTATATCTACTTCACCCTTCGATTCATCGTCTACTGCCCTCAATCCATGAATGTACGCCGAGTAATGAGCTTCTTTGAAGAAAAGAACGATTGGCCATTGCGTTTGAGTCTTTGGCTCCTTTTGCTTCAAACGTCGAACTATGTCTATACAGTTCTGTATTGACATTGGATATTCTCCACTCATCATGTAACAGTTGTTTTTTCTGTTACGTGTTTCTGGTGCGTAATGTATCACACCGGGTTCTTCCATCCCTGTACTTATATTTATGACAAAGATATCCTTTTGAAGTAGCGTGCTAATTGTGGCCAAAGTATCGTTGCTTCCCCATGCCTTCTGTGGAACTGTATCGGTGATCTTTGATCCACTTGTTGCAAACTCCTTGAGATACAGCTTAAATTCACGAGCTGACTCCTTTGCTGAGATTTTTTCATATCCTCTTCCTAATCCCAATAAAGTGTGTTTGCGAATACCTGCAGGGAATTTTATTTCAAAATCGAGCATAGCACGAATATGACTTCCTTCTTTAATCCACTGGGCTAAATTTTCCAATACTTCCACGTTTTCCTTTTGAAATTGTAACGTTGCGAGTGCCTGACATATTGCATACACCTGACAGTTTCCTGTCGCCGGTGTTGCAACACGTCTTATGCCCATAAGCGTTTCTGCCTCTGCTAGGGAAATTTTGTTTTGATGTGAGGTAGTATTTTGTTCTCTCACAGGAAAATCCTTCAATGAACCGTTGCTGTCGTTTAGACCATCCAATATATCTCGTATCTTGTCTTTGATCTTTCCTTCTTCAATTAAACCAACCGTATGTTGTGATTGTTTTTGTAATTGATTGTCCTTGGGTGACTCTAACTTGTTTGAGTCATGTTGCTCATTGTGGTCTGGATCTGGTAATTTCTTAGTGTTTGTACCGTTGTCTAGGCCTTCCTGTTTGACATGGTCTCCAATAGATTGGTGGATCTTTTCGCCATTGCTGTTTATTACTTTTTGAGTGGTACTCCGATGTACCCACTCTTTTTCTTTCGTGCCGCCATTCGCTACAGTGATTGTCTGCTTTTTGTCCTTTC
>MIQA02001281.1:9172-19465 GCA_001887855.2 Sclerospora graminicola | reverse complement strand
ATTTATTATATGTGGTTTTGTTTATATAGGAAACCGTGTTATGGCAGATACCAACGATTTCTTCATCTATAAATTGTGCAAAGGCTACTTTCGGGATTCGTACACTGCTAAAGAGTGTCTGCTCACATGTACGTCTTAAAGATAATGTTATTTACGAGATATTGGGAGCGGATTAGTCTTGGTTTGGTACTGGTTCAGTCTGCCATGGCTGCGCTCGAGGGTATTATTTGTATTCTCCGTCGTGCACATGTCCGACGTGCGGCGTAAATTTAGGTGCAAAACCGTGGACTCAATTCATGTATCTAGCCAAAAAATAATGCACATTTACTTGCATTTGAGTTTGTAATCGTTGATCTTTTGTTTAGACCTGATCCAGCCATGAAAGAACTTTCTGGTAAGTACTTACCAGATTATCGGGCAAAAAAGAGGAAGAAGGTAAAACGATTTTTTCTCTACTTAAGTGATTTACTTTTTAAGTGTGTTGCGGCGACAATTTTACGCAAATTTTGGTATAAAGCGCAAACGGTCCGAAACTTCGCAGGAGAATCACCAACCTACTTCGAAGTTAATCGCTCTCTCGGCCCATCATCATCTGGACACATGATTCAATTTGATCTGTATCCACAGCGCGGGTCGGTTTGAGTTACAAAAAGGTGTTAAGTACATGCTGCTAAAATTCATACACCCCTACTGGATGTGATTTCTATGCCTATAGCCCCGATATCCCCCTCTTCCTCCTTCTTGGTGAGCTTAAGACTCCATGCATGAGCACGCAGTCTTTTTTCAAGGTAAAGGTAGATGACTTGTCAAATATTTCGATATCTCTTATCGCAATCTTTTCGCCGTGTTGTCTAGATCATGTATCTCCGCAAGTACCTAGCCAAGAAGCTAAACGTGTCAAAGCCCGAGGAGATCGAGATTTTGTGCAACGGTACGGTTGTAGGTCCAGAATATTCGCTTGAATTTATTCAACGCACACGCTGGAAAGAGGATTCCAAAATGATTCTCGAGTATCGACGCCAACTCATCGCCTCTTGAGTCGAAGCAACGTGGATGGATATACGAAAAAGCGCTAAGCCCGATATGCGTTTGTTTGAAAAAGCGATTGGTCCACATCATTGGAATGAACCACAGTACAATTAATTCACATTATTGTTGTGCTTCAATTTTTATTCGGCCTTATTGCACCTCGTCTATCGCTTACAGTTCGTTCATTTACACTTTACTCATTCGGTTTGGAGAGAGGAATTTTGAACCAATGTGGTGATTGATGGCATATCTTGACTGGAAATCAATATCTTTCACCATCTTGCCTTTGATTGCTATGCAGGCAATTTGCCAACTCATTCACAAGTCTTACTTCAGAAACAACAGCATGCTCAGAAGCAGATTTCATCTTTATGAACGGCCTCAAAGCTACACCTTTTTTAATGTGTTCAGCTCCAGCGCTAGTCGCGTGCGAAGCGGAGACAGGTTTTGCAAGTTGTTCTTTTCCTAGCAGTAGAAAATCAAACACGTTTGTAAGTGATCCGACATGCCGTTGACAATAATATCTACCTACCTGTTCGTTTAGAAGCGCATTCGGCTTGACAGGACTGTTTTCCATGGCAGCGTCAACCTCAGTCTTAGGCCGCTTCATCGCATGCTCGACCTGACATGATGGAGACAAATAGAATATTAATTGACATCTTTCTACTATTATATTTTTCTAGACGTACAATTTTTATGGTTTCAGTTGTTTGGGTCGTGACTTGCGATAACTTGGCACTTGTGATAGCAACTGAAGACGCCGTCTAACACCATTAAAAAAACATCACGTTGATCATGTGTTCATAAACCTTGAGCAGTACGACAATCAACCTTTACATAAACCGCCTTGAGCTCGTCCACTTGCTCTGCTGTCAATTCCACCCCAACATTATCGGTCGATTCTGGTGCTCTACATGAATTTGCAATGTATTTCAGCCTTACTTTCCATCCGCCAAGATTCCTTCCTAGCACACATACATCACAAGCACATCAGCGTGGCGCTTGCGGGCCTTTGCTAGCTCCCGACGTGTATTGGCTACCGCCATTCGCGACACACGTTCTTGAAGCTTCTTGACCGCGACTTCTTTCTCTTTCACCTTCATCTCCAACTCCTTGAGTTTACTCGCCATCTCTTGATCCACCGGCGCCACTTCCTCTGCAGACAATATTCATACAGAAATTTATAAACCCATCAATTCTCATCATCCTTTGCTGTTTACCAACCTTTATTCTCTGGGTTGTATTTCCTTAATGCCGCGGCAAACACCGTTGCACACAAGTCGTTGATATGTGCGCGAAAAATCTGCTGCTGGGCAGCAGATGCAGCGCCGCACTCGCGTAATGCTGCGGCCATCATCTTGTCACCGCATACACGCTGCGCCTCCTTGATCTCGACAAACGAGTACCGTAACGCAGTTGCCGTTGGTCCCGTCGTCACCGTCTCGACGTTGTCGTTCGCCATATACAATATTACACTACTACAGTACAGATAGTATAATGTCAACAAACCCCCATAAACGATTATACTATCCAACAGCATGTTCCTTGCCTTCATCCAGGTCGTGGCATCGCCCGCGATAGCTGCCGTTCCCCCCAACGTTATTTGCGCTTAAGACACGGAACGACACGACTTGATCGAACGACATGAGGCATCCGGAAGGTGGCGAAGCGTCTGCGTCGGCTCCAATGACCGCCAAATCTTCGGCCTTTGATCTCATGGCCCCGTCGTCCGCCCCCACCTCGTTCGCTGGTCACCCCCATTCGCAAATGAATTCAAGCGCGTCGAGTGATGGCACTAGTATCTTGATGCTGGGGAAACTCATGCGTCGAGACCGTCGATTGTTCACGTGGAAGTGGCGCGACTTTGTGCTCGATCGGACGCGATTGCAATACTTTAGTCAAAAGGGCAACCGCAAGGGAAACATTCCCTTGTCACCGCACACGCCCATTACCATTCGCATGTGCAACGAGCCCAAACCATTTGGTTTTTTGCTCTTTATTAAAGACACAAAGCTCACGCTCGCTGCGGCGACGGAACGAGAGCGCCATCAATGGATTGACGTCTTTTGTGACGTTTTCCACGCCAGTGTGGAACAAGCGCCGCCTGATAACAAGGCAGAGCGTCGGGCTCGACCAACGTACTTGTCCATCCCTGACATTGGCCTTGATCATGATAGCAATACGGCACCACCTCCCCCTTCTATCAGCAGCACGGAGAATGGCGATTACATGGACAGAGGCGGCGACCATTTCACGCCCATGATGGCGCACACCTCCCACACAAACGAAGTGGCCAAGCGGGAATCGTTTGATGAAGACGTGATCCCAATCTTAGAGTCCCGAATGACGTATGGATCGATGAAAGAAGTTTATTCCCGGATTACGTTTCCACCCAGTCTTGCGAATGGCGACTTGCTCGTAGGGGTAGGACCCCTCGTACGTCGCATGGGATGGACCGATGAACGTATTCTTGCTGTTGGCATGTACATTGATCCTGAAACAGCGACAAAAGAGTTGGAAAAGTTTCATGGTCGTCTCGCCAAAAGTTTATACGGAGATCGACAGTTTTACGATCATTTGCTCTTTCACACGACATTTCGACGCAGTTTTGTCATTACCGCACGAAAGCGCGTGTCGAAATCGGTGCTTACTGCCTTGCTACGCGATGAACTGAGCCCACGAATGGGTCCCAATGCTCCGGCAACGAGCACGTTCCTTGGATTCATTGAAAAGTCCCTCAAAAAAGCAGAATCCATGGTCTTGCGCATTCATGAAGACAACCGGTTTGAGTTTCGACTGCGTGGACAATTGTACCCACCCATTGAATCACATGCACTGTGTAAATGCATTCAAGCCGTGTTTTTCGACAACAATTCGATTCAACATGATGCCAAGCGAGGGTTGATTGAAAGGTTGCCCTCGCTATGGGGCGGGGAGGTGCTGGACGTGCAAGACGAGATCTTTGGGAGTCTCCATGAACGGATTCAGAGTACAGGGAGTGAAGACGAAGACTTTGAGTCAGACGATGAAGACGGGGAAGACGATGACAGTGAGATTGAAGATCTCTTTGGATCTCCAGAGCACGAGCAGGACGAGAATGGACATCCATCCGACGTTCAAGACGGACACGAGAAGAACAAGGAAGAGCATCGTGATGGACGAAATGGAGATCAATCTGCGGACAAGTCC
This sequence comes from Sclerospora graminicola, assembly GCA_001887855.2. Lineage (NCBI taxonomy): Eukaryota > Oomycota > Peronosporomycetes > Peronosporales > Peronosporaceae > Sclerospora > Sclerospora graminicola. The sequence continues at coordinate 15,247 of MIQA02001281.1, read as the reverse complement.
AGCGAGAACGAGAAACCGAGGAGAAACAGCCACGTGGCTCCGTCGAAACTGAAGCGACGGCCGTCCACGAATGATGAATGGGCTGAATACGACGACAATGAGCTCGAGATGCTACGTCGCCAAAGTCGGAGTCTCATGGTACGATTTGGACCTATTGTCGACCGAGATAGCCACGTCCTGTTTAGTGGGGATCTCGTGGTCGATGGTAGTGTCCTCTTGGGAACGTGGTCCCATCGGTTTTCACTTTCGTCCGATGCAGCGAACGAGTCACCGCGGTATCGTTTTACCGTGGGTTTGTATGTCGATCCAGGTGCCCTAAGCGAAAGTCTCTTGAAGTACAAGGGCCTTTCCATTGGTAGCATTGTGCAGGATACCGACTACTTTCGTCAATTCTCAAGGAGCGCGTTTCAAAAGCATCTTGTCTTTAAAGTAGACAGTCCGATGAAAGTATGTCGATTACTTGAATACTTTGACACGCGCTTTGCGTCGCTGATTTCGTCGTTTGACGATCTGAAAAAGCCGCTCGCGAGTTTAGTGGAACTCTGGGACAATGCACTTGTGCAAGAGCAAGAGCTGCTGGAGTTGAGGCCGGGAGACGAAGCGCGCTTTTCGATCGCTGTGGATGGAAAAGTCGTGTTAAAAGTGCAAAAGGATAAGGCTGTCAAGAACGATCCCATGCAGAAATCTGTCAATGCCTCGGAATCAGTTAATCACGACGAAACATCCGAAAACACCGACGCGGCGGCACCAAAGGTTTCTTCCAGCGATGGTGCTCGTGACAACGTCGTAGTGGAGCTCGCTCTTCCCGGTCCTCCGTTCTATTTGGCGTTGGAGAGTTTGCTCTTTGGTTTCCATGCGATCGATCCCTCGGCTCGCATTCAGCTCATGGAACGCGTCCCGCATCTCCTCGATCTTGCTCCCGATGATCTTGTGCATACGTATCACGATGAAATCCAAGCGTTACGAGAGAATTATAAACGTCAGAAACCCGAGAACCGCGTCAAAGTAGGCTACTTGTCGATTTCTTTTGGCAAACGAAAAGTGCAAAAGAATGCCGAGAAACGAGGAGCCAAGGAAGTCACGCTCGTGCCTTCTCGATGGTCCAAGCGCTGGTGTCGCCTCGATGGAACGTCCTTTTCGTACTATTCGCACAAACGATCTCGGAAACACCGCGACTTGATGGACCTAACGCACTGTGAGATTGTGGAAATCACGGCCAATAGTGGGCCTGATGTCGTGCGATTTGCATGGGAAAAGGGCGAGACGGACGGTATTCGGATTGCAATTATCAAGCCAACTGGAGAGATCTTGGCTTTGCGAACGGAAACCATTTACGAAGGCGAAGAATGGCTTGAATCACTCACAGATGCGAGCAAAGTGCGAACCCACGCCAGTGGTGGGCTGGACCCTTTGGCGGCGAAAGCTTCGCCCTTGCAGCGTCGAAGCAGTAGCACGCGCGACTTGTTGTTTTACCGGAATAGTGGAAGTCGCAAGTCGGTGAGTGTATTGAATAGTGGACGCCGATCAAGTCTCGAGCTCCATGCGATCGGGGTGAACAAAGGAAAGCGAGAAAGAGACTCCATGAGAGACAGCAGCTGCATGGGATCGAATGGAACCCAAGAGATTGAGGAAGGCCTTGAGGAGGAGGAGGAGGAAGAAGATGGTGAAGAGTACGAGAGTGACAGTGAGGTAGTGGAGAAAGAAGGATCGTTGCTGGCCTGGGTGCAAGAAGATCGACGTCATGCGATCATTGTCTTCTCGCTGCTTTTGATCGTGTATCTCGCTTCCATGATGCACCGCAGCCAGCCGATGCTTGTTAATAGGGCCGAGCTACCCTGATACTACTTCTCATGCCGCTATTTCTCTAAACCAGCACATAATTGTAACAAAAGATGCCTTGCGTTTCTAAATGTAGAAGTAGTACTTAAGTATTAGGCGAAATATTGTGGCTGGAAATACAATTCTTGGCGCCGTGCATCTTGTGTGGTATAATGCATTGGGCCTCCTCCCCATAAAGCATCCTGGCCTAATTTAGGTACATGCTTGGTCACTTGTGGACGATCCGAGAACCTTCTGTTCCACAACGAGGCGCTCTTGACACATTGTGCCTTTTGCTCCTGTTCCTGCTGTTCTAACTGATTGTCTTCACTAGGTTCGTGCTGCTCCATTTCATTAAAAGCTTTTGGCGACGTAAACAAGTCGCCGTGTTTGGTTTCTGTTGCGCTTGGATCCTGTTGCATTAGTAGTTGATACTTTTGTTGACCTCTCGTGTTCGGGACCTTGCGTGTGCGTTCGTCCTCAACCTCTAACGTTTCCACGTACATACTCAAATTAGCATCCGGTTGCTGATTGCGGTTCAAATGGCGAAAACGAGCACGGTGCTGCTCGACTTCAGCCACATCGTCACTATCGTTTGGCTCACGCGATGAACAGGGAAACATTCAAGCGCTATCAACTTCAATGCTTGCTACTGGTTTCGAGACAAATGGCATCCAACGTGTTAAACGCGTCGGAGATCTGTTTTATTTAACGCTTAAAAAAGGTACAGTATCGACCCTTCAAGGCTGAATAACTTAAAGAAATAGAATGCTGCAATGCGTGCTACACGGGATTAGTTAGTTTCAGCTTTGTCAATTTTTCGGCAACAATGCCTTTTCTGGTGAAAGATACTCGTAGAAGGTTATGCGATTTCCTTAACCGTACCGGTACTGGAAGGACGATACGCCGTACTTGTACATCAACGATACCTGTTGTCAAGGACTAATCGATATTATAATATAACGAATACACGATGCTATCTGATCACTCAAACATACGGATACGCACATCGTGCGTAAGTAGTTGGGCGTTGTGAGCAACCATTTTATTTGAGAGCTTATTATTTACAACAGCACCAATTTTTTTAGCGAAACGAGCCACTAGCGCCATCGAAACCCAAATGTGTGTCTGGAAAACAAGGATTGCACGCGATACAGTGCTTCAAAGCACCGCCGCTGAGTCTGCCGCTATCTGGCAGTGCTAAAACTCAACCCTTTCTTTAGATATATTCACAGCATCGATCAAATTCAGATCAACTGCACGCGCTCTGGTGAAGATACCCTCGCACTCAAAGTCTACTGTCATAAGCCGTCCGACAAGATGGGAGATGCCACGCAGTCTTCAGTTTCTGTCCGGTGGCCGGTACTACAACTTAAAGGTGGTAATAGGGTTCCAGTCCTCATCGAATTCCACTTGAGCCTGCGCAGGTTGCAACTGCACTTGAGTTCCTTCTTTTAATTTCGAGATCGTCGAAAGAGGTTCAAACATTCCAGGAAGGGAGATTTCTTGTGGAAATGAATCAGTTACCAGGATGTCCCCATCGGAATTGAGCTGTGCGATATGACCAAACCAGTAAATTACCATTCCGGGCCCAAAGCGGTTCACATATCCTTGTAGCTACAGTACCAGACACGATGAGAGCGTTAAGGTACCAAGTTTGCTTCCTTTACTTCATCTTACCTGACTCATGTTCTCTGTTTCGTGCGTCTCTCGATCGCCAAACATGGCCTTGCTATCAATCCAGTTAACCACATGCAGCTGATTATTTGTCGGGTTCGTCACGCCAATAGGTAGCAATAGTCTCACATCAGGCGTTTTGGACAATCCTTTCTCACGTAACATTTCCTCACTCTCAAACACCAAGTGCTGATTGCGCAGCGTCTCTAATAGCAAATACTCGTACTCAACGCCCAAGTTATGACGAATGCGATCTGCTAATGGCGAGCAATGAACGTCGTCATCAATGCACTTCCGAACCTACAGTATTAACCACAGATTTGAGCTACTCAATTGTCGATTTTGCTTATCATAACATTCGATTTACCTCTTGCTCCACTCTCGCAAATTCTTCCTCGGACAGCCCCCTACGGTCTGTCTGAGGATTCTCGTCTTCAACATCATCCTTCATTAACTGTTTAAAAAAACTGGAAATTGTACTTTTACTCCATCCGTATTTGGCATCAAGTAGCAGTCGAGCCATCATACAGGGAGAAAAGTTTACGGACCTGGCAATTTGACTCATGGACTCCCCGCCGTCCAGGCGGGCTATATACCTTTTTAAGCTCTTTTCTTGACGATGGAGACGCAGTGCTTTGCGGAATTGACGATTCTGAAGCTGACGTTTAATCACAAGAAAAGTTTCCTCCGAAATAGAGAGCTTCAGGTCCGTCTCGGCGGTGGGGAAGGCGTCAAGCGAACAGATCAACTCGAACTCGTCATCGTCCATGTTCCTTTTGAATTCGTGTGTTTTTATTGGTGAATATTGTTAAATTAAACTAACATCATGCTATGTACAAAGGCATCAATTACGTCGTGTAATCAATCCCGCAGAAAGGACTCTAGCAAGGCCGGAACGTGCTCGTGTGCTTCACATCGACACAAGGTATTCTTGGACGGATTCAGCGCCAGGTCGACAAAGTCGATCATGAACTCTTGTAAAATAGTTTTTCGCTTTGCCACGCTTGTCGTGAGCGACGTGAGTAGCCGTGGCTGCCGCAACTTATACCGCATATAGCGACCAAACTCGAAGCAATATTGGCACATGAACTGCGCGGTCGGGCATGCCCAGGCTTTCACTTGGTGACGCAGCTTGGAAAAGTCGGAGTACCGTCGTTCCACTCGAAAGTCAGGCTCTTGCGTCTCGCTGTCGTTCGTTGCAGCCATGCGCGGGTTGTTGACATTTGTCGGCAACCGCGAATTGTAATGGAACTGGTAAACTTCCAACACGTAGTACGTCACGCCATTCCGCTTGACAGTTTCCTTAATCTCCATTCGATTAATATTATTCAAGAACGAGAGCGAAGACGATGCCACCGAACAGCGCTGAGGCTCCACGAGGACAGGGGCGAGTGGCGGTGCCTTGGTAGTTACGGGTATTTCATGCTGTGGCTTCTTTTTCGCCAAGCGCGGAACCAGGTTCAATTGCACCGGTGTATGCTCATCTGGTGGTGGATTAGCGGCAATAATGGGTTCTGGCATGATTCTTAGTGGGATAAGAACTTGCAACGTTTCGTGGAGAAGGTAATTTTTAAAGTGTCTCGAAAGTCAGGGTTGAAAGTTGATAGGATAGGCCGAATAACTTTACAGTGATGGCATAATCTATGGGGTTAGGGTGGACAGCTTTGATCATGGCAAAAGTGGCGTGCCGCTATCATCTTATGAATAAAAAGGCCGAGCAAATCTTTTTGCCCACTAAACGCTCGTAAATTGAGAGTAAAGCTTCAGGTTTTATGTGGCCCGACATGTTTACTTCGGCGACAGCTCCATTTCAATTGGGTCGTTTTTTCGTTGGCAAAGCTTTTTAGCATGTCATTGTCGTACCTCGCATAAACCATGCTAATCGCATGTTTCAGAGGTAAGACCGGAAACGCGGATGGTAGGCTGGTACAAACGAAGTATAGAAATTGCGCCTCGCTCAACTTTGTTGATGACGCCTACATTGCCTGACTACTTAAGTATAGCTCTCTTACATCACATCTTCTGTAACCTTCACTGGTGGCAGCAAAGATAAATTTACGGTAAGGCGTTTGACAATAGCGTGGGTGTCATCAACATTCTTGAAGTCAGCAATTCCGTCCTATTGATAGAAACAACGCTGACGATAAATCGTTTGGACATTACTGGAACACCTCGCGGCTAGCCTTTGAAAACAAAAGCCGCTACGGGTAGGCATCAAAACTTTGTAAGTCGCTAATCGTTCGATTCCTATACAGGGCCCTATGGCAACGCAGAACGCAGCAGCTTTGCTATCGACATGTTTAGGCAGATGCGATGACAAACTCGTTAGATTCTGTTTACTGGGATACCCTCTGGCTGATTGTGGATACAGTCAATAATTTGGAGAAGTACTGCATTGCGTTTCACTACGTGAAGTAGTAACACAGGGATGTTATACTATACTTTTGATCGTTCGGCCAAGAAATCGGTGGTTAGTAACTACAGTGGTAAGATCTGGCCCGTCACTTTATTACTTTCGTTATCGCCAGGTGATATAGATTTAGACGAAACGTACCAGAAGATGTTCTGGGACGACGCTTC